>JAUPTC010000011.1:3746522-3791303 GCA_030762895.1 Sophora flavescens | reverse complement strand
ATAGGGTTTGAATTAGGGTTTTGAGTTTAAAATAGGGTTTTGGTTAGAAAATAGGGTTATAAATAGAGTTTTGGATCAGAATTAGGGTTTTGGGTCAATAGGCTTTGGGTTAATATTAGGTTTATGGGTCAAATTTACGGTTCTGGGTTAAATTTAGGGTTTAGCATCAAAATTTAGGATTTTGGGTAAAAATTAGGGTTTCGGATCAAAATTAGGGTGCTGGGTTAAATTTAGGGTTTAGGGTCAAATTTGGGTTTAGGGTTTGAATTAGGGTTTTGAGTTAAAAATAGGGTTTTGGGACAAAAATAGGGTTTTGGGTCTAAATTTGGGTTAGGATTAGGGTTTTGGGTGAAAATTTGGGTTTTGGGTCAAATTTGGGATTTGGGTCAAAATTAAGGTTTCGGGTTTTGAGTTAAAAAAGGGTTTTGGGACAAAAATAGGGTTAGAATTAGGGTTTTGGGTCTAAATTAGGTTTAGAATTAGGCTTTGTTTCAAATTTAGCGTTTAGGATCAAAATTAGGGTCAAAATTAGGGTTTAGGGTTTGAATTAGGGTTTTGCGTTAAAATTAGGGTTTCGTGTCAAAATTAGGGTTAGGGTTAAATTTAGGGCTCTGTGTCAAAATTTGGTTTATGGTTTGAATTAAGGTTTTGAGTTAAATATAGGGTTTTCGGTCAAAAATAGGGTTAGAATTAAGGTTTTGGGTTAAAAATAGGGTTTCGGGTCAACATTAGGATTAAGGTCAAATTTAGGGTTTAGGGTCAAAAATAGGGTTTTGGGTTTGAATTAGGGTTTATGGTTTGAATTAGTGTTTTGGGTTAAAAATAGGGTTTTGAGTCAAAATTAGGGTTTTGGGTCAGAATTAGGGTTTTCGGTCAAGATTAGGGCTTTGGGTCAAAATTAGGGTTTAGGGTCAAAATTAGGGTTTTGGGTCCAAATTAGGGTTTAGGGTTTGAATTAGGGTTTTGAGTTTAAAAAAGGGTTTTGGGTCCAAAATAGGGTCAGAATTAGGGATTTGGGTTAAAATTTGGGTTCTAGGACAAGGTTTTGGGTCTAAAATAGGGTTAAAATTAGGGTTTTGGGTCAAATTTAGGTTTTAGGATAAAAATTAGGGTTTATGGTCAAAATTAGGGTGTAGGGTTTTAATTAGGGTTTTGGGTTAAAAATAGGGTTTTGGGTCAGAATTAGGGTTTTGGGTTATAGTTAGGGTTTTGGGTCAAAATTTGGGTTTAGGGTTTGAATTAGGGTTTCGAGTAAAAAAAAAAGGGTTTTGGGTCTAAATTAGGGTCAGAATTAGGGTTTTGGGTCAAAATTAGGGCTTTGGGTTGAAATTAGGGTTCTGGGTTAAATTTAGGGTTTATGGTCAAAATTTCGGTTTTTGGGTTAAAATTAGGGTTTCGGGTCAAAATTAGGGTTCTGGTTCAAATTTAGGGTTTAGGGTCAAAATTAGGGTTTCTGGTTTGAATCAGGGTTTTGAGTTAAAAATTGGGTTTTGGGACAAAAATAGGGTTAAAATTAGGGTTAAAATTAGGGGTTTGGGTCTAAATTAGGGTTAGAACTAGGGTTTTGGGTCAAAATTTGAGTTTTGGGTCATAATTAAGGTTTAGGGTTTATAGTTAAAAAATGGTTTTGGGACAAAATTAGGGTTAGAATTAGGGTTTTGGGACTAAATTAGGGTTTAGGATCAAAACTAGGGTATAGGGTTTGAATTAGGGTTTTGAGTTTAAAATAGGGTTTTGGTTCGAAAATAGGGTTATAAATAGAGTTTTGGATCAGAATT
The DNA here is from genome assembly GCA_030762895.1 of Sophora flavescens. Classification (NCBI taxonomy): domain Eukaryota; kingdom Viridiplantae; phylum Streptophyta; class Magnoliopsida; order Fabales; family Fabaceae; genus Sophora; species Sophora flavescens. The sequence continues at coordinate 3,789,525 of JAUPTC010000011.1, read as the reverse complement.
AGGGTTTTGGGTCAATAGGCTTTGGGTTAATATTAGGTTTATGGGTCAAATTTACGGTTCTGGGTTAAATTTAGGGTTTAGCATCAAAATTTAGGATTTTGGGTAAAAATTAGGGTTTCGGATCAAAATTAGGGTCTTTGGGTTAATTTTAGGGTTTAGTGTCAAAATTGGGTTTAGTGTTTGATTTAGGGTTTTGAGTTATATATAGGGTTTTGGGACATACATAGGGTTTGGGTCTAAATTTGGGTTAGGATTAGGGTTTTGGGTGAAAATTTGGGTTTTGGGTCAAATTTGGGATTTGGAGTCAAAATTAAGGTTTGGGTTTGAGTTAAAAAGGGTTTTGGGACAAAAATAGGGTTAGAATTAGGGGTTTGGGTCTAAATTAGGGTTTAGAATTAGGCTTTGTTTCAAATTTAGCGTTTAGGATCAAAATTAGGTAAAATTAGGGTTTAGGGTTTGAATTAGGGTTTTGCGTTAAAATTAGGGTTTGGTCAAAATTAGGGTTAGGTTAAATTTAGGGCTCTGTGTCAAAATTTGGTTTATGGTTTGAATTAAGGTTTTGAGTTAAATATAGGGTTTTGGGTCAAAAATAGGGTTAGAATTAAGGTTTTGGGTTAAAAATAGGGTTTCGGGTCAAAATTAGGATTCTGGGTCAAATTTAGGGTTTAGGGTCAAAAATAGGGTTTTGGGTTTGAATTAGGGTTTATGGTTTGAATTAGTGTTTTGGGTTAAAAATAGGGTTTTGAGTCAAAATTAGGGTTTTGGGTCAGAATTAGGGTTTTCGGTCAAGATTAGGGCTTTGGGTCAAAATTAGGGTTTAGGGTCAAAATTAGGGTTTTGGGTCCAAATTAGGGTTTAGGGTTTGAATTAGGGTTTTGAGTTTAAAAAAGGGTTTTGGGTCCAAAATAGGGTCAGAATTAGGGATTTGGGTTAAAATTTGGGTTCTAGGACAAGGTTTTGGGTCTAAAATAGGGTTAAAATTACGGTTTTGGGTCAAATTTAGGTTTTAGGATAAAAATTAGGGTTTAGGGTCAAAATTAGGGTGTAGGGTTTGAATTAGGGTTTTGGGTTAAAAATAGGGTTTTGGGTCAGAATTAGGGTTTTGGGTTATAGTTAGGGTTTTGCGTCAAAATTTGGGTTTAGGGTTTGAATTAGGGTTCCGAGTAAAAAAAAGGGTTTTGGGTCTAAATTAGAGTCAGAATTAGGGTTTTGGGTCAAAATTAGGGCTTTGGGTTGAAATTAGGGTTCTGGGTTAAATTTAGGGTTTATGGTCAAAATTTCGGTTTTTGGGTTAAAATTAGGGTTTCGGGTCAAAATTAGGGTTCTGGTTCAAAATTAGGGTTTAGGGTCAAAATTAGGGTTTGGTTTGAATCAGGGTTTTGAGTTAAAAATTGGGTTTTGGGACAAAAATAGGGTTAAAATTAGGGTTAAAATTAGGGGTTTGGGTCTAAATTAGGGTTAGAACTAGGGTTTTGGGTCAAAATTTGAGTTTTGGGTCATAATTAAGGTTTAGGGTTTATAGTTAAAAAATGGTTTTGGGACAAAATTAGGGTTAGAATTAGGGTTTTGGGACTAAATTAGGGTTTAGGATCAAAACTAGGGTATAGGGTTTGAATTAGGGTTTTGAGTTTAAAATAGGGTTTTGGTTCGAAAATAGGGTTATAAATAGAGTTTTGGATCGAGAATTAGGGTTTTGGGTCAATAGGCTTTGGGTTAATATTAGGTTTATGGGTCAAATTTACGGTTTGGGTTAAATTTAGGGTTTAGCATCAAAATTTAGGAATTAGGTTAAAAATTAGGGTTTCGGATCAAAATTAGGGTGCTTTCTTAAATTTAGGGTTTAGGGTCAAATTTGGGTTTAGGGTTTGAATTAGGGTTTTGAGTTAAAAATAGGGTTTTGGGACAAAAATAGGGTTTTGGGTCTAAATTTGGGTTAGGATTAGGGTTTTGGGTGAAAATTTGGGTTTTGGGTCAAATTTGGGATTTGGATCAAAATTAAGGTTTCGGGTTTTGAGTTAAAAAAGGATTTTGGGACAAAAATAGGGTTAGAATTAGGGTTTTGGGTCTAAATTAGGTTTAGAATTAGGCTTTGTTTCAAATTTAGCGTTTAGGATCAAAATTAGGGTCAAAATTAGGGTTTAGGGTTTGAATTAGGGTTTTGCGTTAAAATTAGGGTTTCGGGTCAAAATTAGGGTTATGGGTTAAATTTAGGGCTCTGTGTCAAATTTTGGTTTATGGTTTGAATTATGGTTTTGAGTTATTTATAGTGTTTTGGGTCAAAAAAAGTGTTAGAATTAAGTTATAGAGTTAAAAATAGGGTAAAGTGTCAAAATTAGGATTCTGGGTCAAATTTAGGGTTTAGGGTCAAAAATAGGGTTTTGGGTTTGAATTAGGGTTTATGGTTTGAATTAGTGTTTTGGGTTAAAAATAGGGTTTTGAGTCAAAATTAGGGTTTTGGGTCAGAATTAGGGTTTTCGGTCAAGATTAGGGCTTTGGGTCAAAATTAGGGTTTAGGGTCAAAATTAGGGTTTTGGGTCAAAATTTCGGTTTTGGGTCCAAATTAGGGTTTAGGGTTTGAATTAGGGTTTTGAGTTTAAAAAAGGGTTTTGGGTCCAAAATAGGGTCAGAATTAGGGATTTGGGTTAAAATTTGGGTTCTAGGACAAGGTTTTGGGTCTAAAATAGGGTTAAAATTAGGGTTTTGGGTCAAATTTAGGTTTTAGGATAAAAATTAGGGTTTAGGGTCAAAATTAGGGTGTAGGGTTTGAATTAGGGTTTTGGGTTAAAAATAGGGTTTTGGGTCAGAATTAGGGTTTTGGGTTATAGTTAGGGTTTTGGGTCAAAATTTGGGTTTAGGGTTTGAATTAGGGTTCCGAGTAAAAAAAAAGGGTTTTGGGTCTAAATTAGGGTCAGAATTAGGGTTTTGGGTCAAAATTAGGGCTTTGGGTTGAAATTAGGGTTCTGGGTTAAATTTAGGGTTTATGGTCAAAATTTCGGTTTTTGGGTTAAAATTAGGGTTTCGGGTCAAAATTATGGTTATTGTTCAAATTAAGGGATTATGGTCAAAATAAGGGTTTCTGGTTTGAATCAGGGATTTTACTTAAAAAATGGGTTTTGGGACAAAAATAGGGTTAAAATTAGGGTTAAAATTAGGGGTTTGGGTCTAAATTAGGGTTAGAACTAGGGTTTTGGGTCAAAATTTGAGTTTTGGGTCATAATTAAGGTTTAGGGTTTATAGTTAAAAAATGGTTTTGGGACAAAATTAGGGTTAGAATTAGGGTTTTGGGACTAAATTAGGGTTTAGGATCAAAACTAGGGTATAGGGTTTGAATTAGGGTTTTGAGTTTAAAATAGGGTTTTGGTTGAAAATAGGGTTATAAATAGAGTTTTGGATCCGAATTAGGGTTTTGGGTCAATAGGCTTTGGGTTAATATTAGGTTTATGGGTCAAATTTACGGTTTGGGTTAAATTTAGGGTTTAGCATCAAAATTTAGGATTTTGGGTAAAAATTAGGGTTTGGATCAAAATTAGGGTTTGGGTTAAATTTAGGGTTTAGGGTCAAATTTGGGTTTAGGGTTTGAATTAGGGTTTTGAGTTAAAAATAGGGTTTTGGGACAAAAATAGGGTTTGGGTCTAAATTTGGGTTAGGATTAGGGTTTTGGGTGAAAATTTGGGTTTTAGGTCAAATTTGGGATTTGGAGTCAAAATTAAGGTTTGGGTTTTGAGTTAAAAAGGGTTTTGGGACAAAAATAGGGTTAGAATTAGGGGTTTGGGTATAAATTAGGGTTAGAATTAGGCTTTGTTTCAAATTTAGCGTTTAGGATCAAAATTAGGGTCAAAATTAGGGTTTAGGGTTTGAATTAGGGTTTTGCGTTAAAATTAGGGTTTCGGGTCAAAATTAGGGTTATGCGTAAAAATTAGGGCTCTGTGTCAAAATTTGGTTTATGGTTTGAATTAAGGTTTTGAGTTAAATATAGGGTTTTGGGTCAAAAATAGGGTTAGAATTAAGGTTTTGGGTTAAAAATAGGGTTTCGGGTCAAAATTAGGATTCTGGGTCAAATTTAGGGTTTAGGGTCAAAAATAGGGTTTTGGGTTTGAATTAGGGTTTATGGTTTGAATTAGTGTTTTGGGTTAAAAATAGGGTTTTGAGTCAAAATTAGGGTTTTGGGTCAGAATTAGGGTTTTCGGTCAAGATTAGGGCTTTGGGTCAAAATTAGGGTTTAGGGTCAAAATTAGGGTTTTGGGTCAAAAGGTTTTGGGTCCAAATTAGGGTTTAGGGTTTGAATTAGGGTTTTGAGTTTAAAAAAGGGTTTTGGGTCCAAAATAGGGTCAGAATTAGGGATTTGGGTTAAAATTTGGGTTCTAGGACAAGGTTTTGGGTCTAAAATAGGGTTAAAATTAGGGTTTTGGGTCAAATTTAGGTTTTAGGATAAAAATTAGGGTTTAGGGTCAAAATTAGGGTGTAGGGTTTGAATTAGGGTTTTGGGTTAAAAATAGGGTTTTGGGTCAGAATTAGGGTTTTGGGTTATAGTTAGGGTTTTGGGTCAAAATTTGGGTTTAGGGTTTGAATTAGGGTTCCGAGTAAAAAAAAAAAGGGTTTTGGGTCTAAATTAGGGTCAGAATTAGGGTTTTGGGTCAAAATTAGGGCTTTGGGTTGAAATTAGGGTTAAGGTTAAATTTAGGGTTTATGGTCAAAATTTCGTTTTTGGGTTAAAATTAGGGTTTCGGGTCAAAATTAGGGTTCTGGTTCAAATTTAGGGTTTAGGGTCAAAATTAGGGTTTCTGGTTTGAATCAGGGTTTTGAGTTAAAAATTGGGTTTTGGGACAAAAATAGGGTTAAAATTAGGGTTAAAATTAGGGGTTTGGGTCTAAATTAGGGTTAGAACTAGGGTTTTGGGTCAAAATTTGAGTTTTGGGTCATAATTAAGGTTTAGGGTTTATAGTTAAAAAATGGTTTTGGGACAAAATTAGGGTTAGAATTAGGGTTTTGGGACTAAATTAGGGTTTAGGATCAAAACTAGGGTATAGGAGTTTGAATTAGGGTTTTGAGTTTAAAATAGGGTTTTGGTTCGAAAATAGGGTTATAAATAGAGTTTTGGATCGAATTAGGGTTTTGGGTCAATAGGCTTTGGGTTAATATTAGGTTTATGGGTCAAATTTACGGTTGGGTTAAATTTAGGGTTTAGCATCAAAATTTAGGATTTTGGGTAAAAATTAGGGTTTGGATCAAAATTAGGGTCTTTGGGTTAAATTTAGGGGTTAGGGTCAAATTTGGGTTTAGGGTTTGAATTAGGGTTTTGAGTTAAAATTAGGGGTTTGGGACAAAAATAGGGTTCTGGGTCTAAATTTGGGTTAGGATTAGGGTTTTGGGTGAAAATTTGGGTTTTGGGTCAAATTTGGGATTTGGGTCAAAATTAAGGTTTCGGGTTTTGAGTTAAAAAGGGTTTTGGGACAAAAATAGGGTTAGAATTAGGGTTTTGGGTCTAAATTAGGTTTAGAATTAGGCTTTGTTTCAAATTTAGCGTTTAGGATCAAAATTAGGGTCAAAATTAGGGTTTAGGGTTTTAATTAGGCTTTTGCGTTAAAAATAGGGTTTCGGGACAAAATTAGGGATCAGGGTTAAATTTAGGGCACTGTGTCAAATTTTGGTTTATTGTTTGAATTAAGGTTTAGAGATAAATATAGGGTTTTGGGTCAAAAATAGGGTTAGAATTAAGGTTTTGGGTTAAAAATAGGGTTTCGGGTCAAAATTAGGATTAAGGTCAAATTTAGGGTTTAGGGTCAAAAATAGGGTTTTGGGTTTGAATTAGGGTTTATGGTTTGAATTAGTGTTTTGGGTTAAAAATAGGGTTTTGAGTCAAAATTAGGGTTTTGGGTCAGAATTAGGGTTTTCGGTCAAGATTAGGGCTTTGGGTCAAAATTAGGGTTTAGGGTCAAAATTAGGGTTTTGGGTTAAATATAGGGTTTTGGGTCCAAATTAGGGTTTAGGGTTTGAATTAGGGTTTTGAGTTTAAAAAAGGGTTTTGGGTCCAAAATAGGGTCAGAATTAGGGATTTGGGTTAAAATTTGGGTTCTAGGACAAGGTTTTGGGTCTAAAATAGGGTTAAAATTAGGGTTTTGGGTCAAATTTAGGTTTTAGGATAAAAATTAGGGTTTAGGGTCAAAATTAGGGTGTAGGGTTTTAATTAGGGTTTTGGGTTAAAAATAGGGTTTTGGGTCAGAATTAGGGTTTTGGGTTATAGTTAGGGTTTTGGGTCAAAATTTGGGTTTAGGGTTTGAATTAGGGTTCCGAGTAAAAAAAAAGGGTTTTGGGTCTAAATTAGGGTCAGAATTAGGGTTTTGGGTCAAAATTAGGGCTTTGGGTTGAAATTAGGGTTCTGGGTTAAATTTAGGGTTTATGGTCAAAATTTCGGTTTTTGGGTTAAAATTAGGGTTTCGGGTCAAAATTAGGGTTCTGGTTCAAATTTAGGGTTTAGGGTCAAAATTAGGGTTTCTGGTTTGAATCAGGGTTTTGAGTTAAAAATTGGGTTTTGGGACAAAAATAGGGTTAAAATTAGGGTTAAAATTAGGGGTTTGGGTCTAAATTAGGGTTAGAACTAGGGTTTTGGGTCAAAATTTGAGTTTTGGGTCATAATTAAGGTTTAGGGTTTATAGTTAAAAAATGGTTTTGGGACAAAATTAGGGTTAGAATTAGGGTTTTGGGACTAAATTAGGGTTTAGGATCAAAACTAGGGTATAGGGTTTGAATTAGGGTTTTGAGTTTAAAATAGGGTTTTGGTTCGAAAATAGGGTTATAAATAGAGTTTTGGATCAGAATTAGGGTTTTGGGTCAATAGGCTTTGGGTTAATATTAGGTTTATGGGTCAAATTTACGGTTCTGGGTTAAATTTAGGGTTTAGCATCAAAATTTAGGATTTTGGGTAAAAATTAGGGTGCTGGGTTAAATTTAGGGTTTAGGGTCAAATTTGGGTTTAGGGTTTGAATTAGGGTTTTGAGTTAAAAATAGGGTTTTGGGACAAAAATAGGGTTCTGGGTCTAAATTTGGGTTAGGATTAGGGTTTTGGGTGAAAATTTGGGTTTTGGGTCAAATTTGGGATTTGGAGTCAATATTTAGGTTTAGGGTTTTGAGTTAAAAATGGGTTTTGGGACAAAAATAGGGTTAGAATTAGGGTTTTGGGTCTAAATTAGGTTTAGAATTAGGCTTTGTTTCAAATTTAGCGTTTAGGATCAAAATTAGGGTCAAAATTAGGGTTTAGGGTTTGAATTAGGGTTTTGCGTTAAAATTAGGGTTTGGTCAAAATTAGGGTTAGGTTAAATTTAGGGCTCTGGGTCAAAATTTGGTTTAAGGTTTGAATTAAGGTTTTGAGTTAAATATAGGGTTTTGGGTCAAAATATAGGGTTAGAATTAAGGTTTTGGGTTAAAAATAGGGTTTTGGTCAAAATTAGGATTAGGTCAAATTTAGGGTTTAGGGTCAAAAATAGGGTTTTGGGTTTGAATTAGGGTTTATGGTTTGAATTAGTGTTTTGGGTTAAAAATAGGGTTTTGAGTCAAAATTAGGGTTTGGGTCGAATTAGGGTTTTCGGTATAGGGCTTTGGGTCAAGATTAGGGTTTAGGGTCAAAATTAGGGTTTTGGGTCAAAATTTGGTTTTGGGTCCAAATTAGGGTTTAGGGTTTGAATTAGGGTTTTGAGTTTAAAAAGGGTTTTGGGTCCAAAATAGGGTCGAATTAGGGATTTGGGTTAAAATTTTGGTTCTATCACTATGTATTGGGTCTAATATTGGGTTTCATTTAGGTTTTTGGGTAATATTTAGGTTTTAGGTTAAAAATTAGGGTTTAGGGTCAAAATTAGGGTGTAGGGTTTGAATTAGGGTTTTGGGTTAAAAATAGGGTTTGGGTGGAATTAGGGTTTTGGGTTATAGTTAGGGTTTTGGGTCAAAATTAGGGTTTAGGGTTTGAATTAGTGTTCAGATTAATAAAATAGGGTTTTTTTTCTAAATTAGGGTCAGAATTAGGGTTATGGTTCAAAAGTAGGTCTTTGGGTTGAAATTAGGGTTCTGGGTTAATTTTAGTGTTTATGTTCAAAATTTCGGTTGTTGGGTTAATATTAGGGTTTTGGTCAAAAGTGGGGTTCTGGTTCAAATTTAGGGTTTAGGGTCAAAATTAGGGTTTCTGGTTTGAATCAGGGTTTTGAGTTAAAAATTGGGTTTTGGGACAAAAATAGGGTTAAAATTAGGGTTAAAATTAGGGGTTTGGGTCTAAATTAGGGTTAGAACTAGGGTTTTGGGTCAAAATTTGAGTTTTGGGTCATAATTAAGGTTTAGGGTTTATAGTTAAAAAATGGTTTTGGGACAAAATTAGGGTTAGAATTAGGGTTTTGGGACTAAATTAGGGTTTAGGATCAAAACTAGGGTATAGGGTTTGAATTAGGGTTTTGAGTTTAAAATAGGGTTTTGGTTCGAAAATAGGGTTATAAATAGAGTTTTGGATCAGAATTAGGGTTTTGGGTCAATAGGCTTTGGGTCAATATTAGGTTTATGGGTCAAATTTACGGTTCTGGGTTAAATTTAGGGTTTAGCATCAAAATTTAGGATTTTGGGTAAAAATTAGGGTTTCGGATCAAAATTAGGGTGCTGGGTTAAATTTAGGGTTTAGGGTCAAATTTGGGTTTAGGGTTTGAATTAGGGTTTTGAGTTAAAAATAGGGTTTTGGGACAAAAATAGGGTTCTGGGTCTAAATTTGGGTTAGGATTAGGGTTTTGGGTGAAAATTTGGGTTTTGGGTCAAATTTGGGATTTGGGTCAAAATTAAGGTTTCGGGTTTTGAGTTAAAAAAGGGTTTTGGGACAAAAATAGGGTTAGAATTAGGGGTTTGGGTCTATATTAGGGTTAGAATTAGGCTTTGTTTCAAATTTAGCGTTTAGGATCAAAATTAGGGTCAAAATTAGGGTTTACGGTTTGAATTAGGGTTTTGCGTTAAAATTAGGGTTTCGGGTCAAAATTAGGGTTCTGGGTTAAATTTAGGGCTCTGTGTCAAAATTTGGTTTATGGTTTGAATTAAGGTTTTGAGTTAAATATAGGGTTTTGGGTCAAAAATAGGGTTAGAATTAAGGTTTTGGGTTAAAAATAGGGTTTCGGGTCAAAATTAGGATTCTGGGTCAAATTTAGGGTTTAGGGTCAAAAATAGGGTTTTGGGTTTGAATTAGGGTTTATGGTTTGAATTAGTGTTTTGGGTTAAAAATAGGGTTTTGAGTCAAAATTAGGGTTTTGGGTCAGAATTAGGGTTTTCGGTCAAGATTAGGGCTTTGGGTCAAAATTAGGGTTTAGGGTCAAAATTAGGGTTTTGGGTCCAAATTAGGGTTTAGGGTTTGAATTAGGGTTTTGAGTTTAAAAAAGGGTTTTGGGTCCAAAATAGGGTCAGAATTAGGGATTTGGGTTAAAATTTGGGTTCTAGGACAAGGTTTTGGGTCTAAAATAGGGTTAAAATTAGGGTTTTGGGTCAAATTTAGGTTTTAGGATAAAAATTAGGGTTTAGGGTCAAAATTAGGGTGTAGGGTTTGAATTAGGGTTTTGGGTTAAAAATAGGGTTTTGGGTCATAATTAGGGTTTTGGGTTATAGTTAGGGTTTTGGGTCAAAATTTGGGTTTAGGGTTTGAATTAGGGTTCCGAGTAAAAAAAAGGGTTTTGGGTCTAAATTAGGGTCAGAATTAGGGTTTTGGGTCAAAATTAGGGCTTTGGGTTGAAATTAGGGTTCTGGGTTAAATTTAGGGTTTATGGTCAAAATTTCGGTTTTGGGTTAAAATTAGGATTTCGGGTCAAAATTAGGGTTTGGTTCAAATTTAGGGTTTAGGGTCAAAATTAGGGTTTCTGGTTTGAATCAGGGTTTTGAGTTAAAAATTGGGTTTTGGGACAAAAATAGGGTTAAAATTAGGGTTAAAATTAGGGGTTTGGGTCTAAATTAGGGTTAGAACTAGGGTTTTGGGTCAAAATTTGAGTTTTGGGTCATAATTAAGGTTTAGGGTTTATAGTTAAAAAATGGTTTTGGGACAAAATTAGGGTTAGAATTAGGGTTTTGGGACTAAATTAGGGTTTAAGATCAAAATTAGGGTATAGGGTTTGAATTAGGGTTTTGAGTTTAAAATAAGGTTTTGGTTCGAAAATAGGGTTAAAAATAGAGTTTTGAATCAGAATTAGGGTTTTGGGTCAAAAGGCTTTGGGTTAAAATTAGGTTTATGGGTCAAATTTACGGTTCTGGGTTAAATTTAGGGTTTAGCATCAAAATTTAGGGTTTTGGGTAAAAATTAGGGTTTCGGATCAAAATTAGGGTGCTGGGTTAAATTTAGGGTTTAGGGTCAAATTTGGGTTTAGGGTTTGAATTAGGGTTTTGAGTTAAAAATAGGGTTTTGGGACAAAAATAGGGTTCTGGGTCTAAATTTGGGTTAGGATTAGGGTTTTGGGTGAAAATTTGGGTTTTGGGTCAAATTTGGGATTTGGAGTCAAAATTAAGGTTTGGGTTTTGAGTTAAAAAGGTTTTGGGATAAAAATAGGGTTAGAATTAGGGGTTTGGGTATAAATTAGGGTTAGAATTAGGCTTTGTTTCAAATTTAGCGTTTAGGATCAAAATTAGGGTCAAAATTAGGGTTTAGGGTTTGAATTAGGGTTTTGCGTTAAAATTAGGGTTTCGGGTCAAAATTAGGGTTCTGTGTTAAATTTAGGGCTCTGTGTCAAAATTTGGTTTATGGTTTGAATTAAGGTTTTGAGTTAAATATAGGGTTTTGGGTCAAAAATAGGGTTAGAATTATGGTTTTGGGTTAAAAATAGTGTTTCGCGTCAAAATAAGGATAATGGTTCAAATTTAGGGTTTAGGGTCAAAAATAGGGTTTTGGGTTTGAATTAGGGTTTATGGTTTGAATTAGTGTTTTGGGTTAAAAATAGGGTTTTGAGTCAAAATTAGGGTTTTGGGTCAGAATTAGGGTTTTCGGTCAAGATTAGGGCTTTGGGTCAAAATTAGGGTTTAGGGTCAAAATTAGGGTTTTGGGTCCAAATTAGGGTTTAGGGTTTGAATTAGGGTTTTGAGTTTAAAAAAGGGTTTTGGGTCCAAAATAGGGTCAGAATTAGGGATTTGGGTTAAAATTTGGGTTCTAGGACAAGGTTTTGGGTCTAAAATAGGGTTAAAATTAGGGTTTTGGGTCAAATTTAGGTTTTAGGATAAAAATTAGGGTTTAGGGTCAAAATTAGGGTGTAGGGTTTGAATTAGGGTTTTGGGTTAAAAATAGGGTTTTGGGTCAGAATTAGGGTTTTGGGTTATAGTTAGGGTTTTGGGTCAAAATTTGGGTTTAGGGTTTGAATTAGGGTTCCGAGTAAAAAAAAAAGGGTTTTGGGTCTAAATTAGGGTCAGAATTAGGGTTTTGGGTCAAAATTAGGGCTTTGGGTTGAAATTAGGGTTCTGGGTTAAATTTAGGGTTTATGGTCAAAATTTCGGTTTTTGGGTTAAAATTAGGGTTTGGTCAAAATTAGGGTTTGGTTCAAATTTAGGGTTTAGGGTCAAAATTAGGGTTTCTGGTTTGAATCAGGGTTTTGAGTTAAAAATTGGGTTTTGGGACAAAAATAGGGTTAAAATTAGGGTTAAAATTAGGGGTTTGGGTCTAAATTAGGGTTAGAACTAGGGTTTTGGGTCAAAATTTGAGTTTTGGGTCATAATTAAGGTTTAGGGTTTATAGTTAAAAAATGGTTTTGGGACAAAATTAGGGTTAGAATTAGGGTTTTGGGACTAAATTAGGGTTTAGGATCAAAACTAGGGTATAGGGTTTGAATTAGGGTTTTGAGTTTAAAATAGGGTTTTGGTTCGAAAATAGGGTTATAAATAGAGTTTTGGATCAGAATTAGGGTTTTGGGTCAATAGGCTTTGGGTTAATATTAGGTTTATGGGTCAAATTTACGGTTCTGGGTTAAATTTAGGGTTTAGCATCAAAATTTAGGATTTTGGGTAAAAATTAGGGTTTCGGATCAAAATTAGGGTGTTGGGTTAAATTTAGGGTTTAGGGTCAAATTTGGGTTTAGGGTTTGAATTAGGGTTTTGAGTTAAAAATAGGGTTTTGGGACAAAAATAGGGTTGGTCTAAATTTGGGTTAGGATTAGGGTTTTGGGTGAAAATTTGGGTTTTGGGTCAAATTTGGGATTTGGAGTCAAAATTAAGGTTTCGGGTTTTGAGTTAAAAAAGGGTTTTTGGACAAAAATAGGGTTAGAATTAGGGGTTTGGGTATAAATTAGGGTTAGAATTAGGCTTTGTTTCAAATTTAGCGTTTAGGATCAAAATTAGGGTCAAAATTAGGGTTTAGGGTTTGAATTAGGGTTTTGCGTTAAAATTAGGGTTTCGGCTCAAAATTAGGGTTAGGTTAAATTTAGGGCTCTGTGTCAAAATTTGGTTTATGGTTTGAATTAAGGTATTGAGTTACAAATATGGTTTTCGGTCAAAAATAGGGTTAGAATTAAGGTTTTGGGTTAAAAATAGGGTTTCGGGTCAAAATTAGGATTCTGGGTCAAATTTAGGGTTTAGGGTCAAAAATAGGGTTTTGGGTTTGAATTAGGGTTTATGGTTTGAATTAGTGTTTTGGGTTAAAAATAGGGTTTTGAGTCAAAATTAGGGTTTTGGGTCAGAATTAGGGTTTTCGGTCAAGATTAGGGCTTTGGCTCAAAATTAGGGTTTTGGGTCAAAATTTCGGTTTTGGGTCCAAATTAGGGTTTAGGGTTTGAATTAGGGTTTTGAGTTTAAAAAAGGGTTTTGGGTCCAAAATAGGGTCAGAATTAGGGATTTGGGTTAAAATTTGGGTTCTAGGACAAGGTTTTGGGTCTAAAATAGGGTTAAAATTAGGGTTTTGGGTCAAATTTAGGTTTTAGGATAAAAATTAGGGTTTAGGGTCAAAATTAGGGTGTAGGGTTTTAATTAGGGTTTTGGGTTAAAAATAGGGTTTTGGGTCAAAATTAGGGTTTTGGGTTATAGTTAGGGTTTTGGGTCAAAATTTGGGTTTAGGGTTTGAATTAGGGTTCCGAGTAAAAAAAAGGGTTTTGGGACTAAATTAGGGTCGAATTAGGGTTTTGGGTCAAAATTAGGGCTTTGGGTTGAAATTAGGGTTCGGGTTAAATTTAGGGTTTATGGTCAAAATTTCGGTTTTGGGTCCAAATTAGGGTTTTTGGTCCATATTTAGGGTTTTGGGTCAATTTTAGGGTTTAGGGTCAAAATTAGGGTTTCTGGTTTGAATCAGGGTTTTGAGTTAAAAATTGGGTTTTGGGACAAAAATAGGGTTAAAATTAGGGTTAAAATTAGGGGTTTGGGTCTAAATTAGGGTTAGAACTAGGGTTTTGGGTCAAAATTTGAGTTTTGGGTCATAATTAAGGTTTAGGGTTTATAGTTAAAAAATGGTTTTGGGACAAAATTAGGGTTAGAATTAGGGTTTTGGGACTAAATTAGGGTTTAGGTTCAAAACTAGGGTACAGGGTTTGAATTAGGGTTTTGAGTTTAAAATAGGGTTTTTGTTAGAAAATAGGGTTATAAATAGAGTTTTGGATCAGAATTAGGGTTTTGGGTCAATAGGCTTTGGGTTAATATTAGGTTTATGGGTCAAATTTACGGTTCTGGGTTAAATTTAGGGTTTAGCATCAAAATTTAGGATTTTGGGTAAAAATTAGGGTTTCGGATCAAAATTAGGGTGTTGGGTTAAATTTAGGGTTTAGGGTCAAATTTGGGTTTAGGGTTTGAATTAGGGTTTTGAGTTAAAAATAGGGTTTTGGGACAAAAATAGGGTTCTGGGTCTAAATTTGGGTTAGGATTAGGGTTTTGGGTGAAAATTTGGGTTTTGGGTCAAATTTGGGATTTGGGTCAAAATTAAGGTTTCGGGTTTTGAGTTAAAAAAGGGTTTTGGGACAAAAATAGGGTTAGAATTAGGGGTTTGGGTATAAATTAGGGTTAGAATTAGGCTTTGTTTCAAATTTAGCGTTTAGGATCAAAATTAGGGTCAAAATTAGGGTTTAGGGTTTGAATTAGGGTTTTGCGTTAAAATTAGGGTTTCGGGTCAAAATTAGGGTTCTGGGTTAAATTTAGGGCTCTGTGTCAAAATTTGGTTTATGGTTTGAATTAAGGTTTTGAGTTAAATATAGGGTTTTGGGTCAAAAATAGGGTTAGAATTAAGGTTTTGGGTTAAAAATAGGGTTTCGGGTCAAAATTAGGATTCTGGGTCAAATTTAGGGTTTAGGGTCAAAAATAGGGTTTTGGGTTTGAATTAGGGTTTATGGTTTGAATTAGTGTTTTGGGTTAAAAATAGGGTTTTGAGTCAAAATTAGGGTTTTGGGTCAGAATTAGGGTTTTCGGTCAAGATTAGGGCTTTGGGTCAAGATTAGGGCTTTGGGTCAAAATTAGGGTTTTGGGTCAAAATTTCGGTTTTGGGTCCAAATTAGGGTTTAGGGTTTGAATTAGGGTTTTGAGTTTAAAAAAGGGTTTTGGGTCCAAAATAGGGTCAGAATTAGGGATTTGGGTTAAAATTTGGGTTCTAGGACAAGGTTTTGGGTCTAAAATAGGGTTAAAATTAGGGTTTTGGGTCAAATTTAGGTTTTAGGATAAAAATTAGGGTTTAGGGTCAAAATTAGGGTGTAGGGTTTTAATTAGGGTTTTGGGTTAAAAATAGGGTTTTGGGTCAGAATTAGGGTTTTGGGTTATAGTTAGGGTTTTGGGTCAAAATTTGGGTTTAGGGTTTGAATTAGGGTTCCGAGTAAAAAAAAAAGGGTTTTGGGTCTAAATTAGGGTCAGAATTAGGGTTTTGGGTCAAAATTAGGGCTTTGGGTTGAAATTAGGGTTCTGGGTTAAATTTAGGGTTTATGGTCAAAATTTCGGTTTTTGGGTTAAAATTAGGGTTTGGTCAAAATTAGGGTTCTGGTTCAAATTTAGGGTTTAGGGTCAAAATTAGGGTTTCTGGTTTGAATCAGGGTTTTGAGTTAAAAATTGGGTTTTGGGACAAAAATAGGGTTAAAATTAGGGTTAAAATTAGGGGTTTGGGTCTAAATTAGGGTTAGAACTAGGGTTTTGGGTCAAAATTTGAGTTTTGGGTCATAATTAAGGTTTAGGGTTTATAGTTAAAAAATGGTTTTGGGACAAAATTAGGGTTAGAATTAGGGTTTTGGGACTAAATTAGGGTTTAGGTTCAAAACTAGGGTATAGGGTTTGAATTAGGGTTTTGAGTTTAAAATAGGGTTTTGGTTCGAAAATAGGGTTATAAATAGAGTTTTGGATCAGAATTAGGGTTTTGGGTCAATAGGCTTTGGGTCAATATTAGGTTTATGGGTCAAATTTACGGTTCTGGGTTAAATTTAGGGTTTAGCATCAAAATTTAGGATTTTGGGTAAAAATTAGGGTTTCGGATCAAAATTAGGGTGCTGGGTTAAATTTAGGGTCAAATTTGGGTTTAGGGTTTGAATTAGGGTTTTGAGTTAAAAATAGGGTTTTGGGACAAAAATAGGGTTCTGGGTCTAAATTTGGGTTAGGATTAGGGTTTTGGGTGAAAATTTGGGTTTTGGGTCAAATTTGGGATTTGGGTCAAAATTAAGGTTTCGGGTTTTGAGTTAAAAAAGGGTTTTTGGACAAAAATAGGGTTAGAATTAGGGGTTTGGGTATAAATTAGGGTTAGAATTAGGCTTTGTTTCAAATTTAGCGTTTAGGATCAAAATTAGGGTCAAAATTAGGGTTTAGGGTTTGAATTAGGGTTTTGCGTTAAAATTAGGGTTTCGGGTCAAAATTAGGGTTCTGGGTTAAATTTAGGGCTCTGTGTCAAAATTTGGTTTATGGTTTGAATTAAGGTTTTGAGTTAAATATAGGGTTTTGGGTCAAAAATAGGGTTAGAATTAAGGTTTTGGGTTAAAAATAGGGTTTCGGGTCAAAATTAGGATTCTGGGTCAAATTTAGGGTTTAGGGTCAAAAATAGGGTTTTGGGTTTGAATTAGGGTTTATGGTTTGAATTAGTGTTTTGGGTTAAAAATAGGGTTTTGAGTCAAAATTAGGGTTTTGGGTCAGAATTAGGGTTTTCGGTCAAGATTAGGGCTTTGGGTCAAAATTAGGGTTTAGGGTCAAAATTAGGGTTTTGGGTCAAAATTAGGGTTTAGGGTTTGAATTAGGGTTTTGAGTTTAAAAAAGGGTTTTGGGTCCAAAATAGGGTCAGAATTAGGGATTTGGGTTAAAATTTGGGTTCTAGGACAAGGTTTTGGGTCTAAAATAGGGTTAAAATTAGGGTTTTGGGTCAAATTTAGGTTTTAGGATAAAAATTAGGGTTTAGGGTCAAAATTAGGGTGTAGGGTTTTAATTAGGGTTTTGGGTTAAAAATAGGGTTTTGGGTCAGAATTAGGGTTTTGGGTTATAGTTAGGGTTTTGGGTCAAAATTTGGGTTTAGGGTTTGAATTAGGGTTCCGAGTAAAAAAAAAAAAGGGTTTTGGGTCTAAATTAGGGTCAGAATTAGGGTTTTGGGTCAAAATTAGGGCTTTGGGTTGAAATTAGGGTTCTGGGTTAAATTTAGGGTTTATGGTCAAAATTTCGGTTTTTGGGTTAAAATTAGGGTTTCGGGTCAAAATTAGGGTTCTGGTTCAAATTTAGGGTTTAGGGTCAAATTAGGGTTTCTGGTTTGAATCAGGGTTTTGAGTTAAAAATTGGGTTTTGGGACAAAAATAGGGTTAAAAATAGGGTTAAAATTAGGGTTTTGGGTCTAAATTAGGGTTAGAACTAGGGTTTTGGGTCAAAATTTGAGTTTTGGGTCATAATTAAGGTTTAGGGTTTATAGTTAAAAAATGGTTTTGGGACAAAATTAGGGTTAGAATTAGGGTTTTGGGACTAAATTAGGGTTTAGGTTCAAAACTAGGGTATAGGGTTTGAATTAGGGTTTTGAGTTTAAAATAGGGTTTTGGTTCGAAAATAGGGTTATAAATAGAGTTTTGGATCAGAATTAGGGTTTTGGGTCAATAGGCTTTGGGTCAATATTAGGTTTATGGGTCAAATTTACGGTTCTGGGTTAAATTTAGGGTTTAGCATCAAAATTTAGGATTTTGGGTAAAATTAGGGTTTCGGATCAAAATTAGGGTCTTGGGTTAAATTTTTTAGGGTCAAATTTGGGTTTAGGGTTTGAATTAGGGTTTTGAGTTAAAAATAGGGTTTTGGGACAAAAATAGGGTTAAGGTCTAAATTTGGGTTAGGATTAGGGTTTTGGGTGAAAATTTGGGTTTTGGGTCAAATTTGGGATTTGGAGTCAAAATTAAGGTTTGGGTTTTGAGTTAAAAGGGTTTTGGACAAAAATAGGGTTAGAATTAGGGGTTTGGGTATAAATTAGGGTTAGAATTAGGCTTTGTTTCAAATTTAGCGTTTAGGATCAAAATTAGGGTCAAAATTAGGGTTTAGGGTTTGAATTAGGGTTTTGCGTTAAAATTAGGGTTTCGGGTCAAAATTAGGGTTCTGGGTTAAATTTAGGGCTCTTTTTCAAAATTTGGTTTATGGTTTGAATTATTGTTTTGAGTTAAATATAGGGTTTTGGGTCAAAAATAGGTTTAGAATTAAGGTTTTGGGTGAATAATAGGGTTTCGGGTCAAAATTAGGATTCTGGGTCAAATTTAGGGTTTAGGGTCAAAAATAGGGTTTTGGGTTTGAATTAGGGTTTATGGTTTGAATTAGTGTTTTGGGTTAAAAATAGGGTTTTGAGTCAGAATTAGGGTTTTCGGTCAAGATTAGGGCTTTGGGTCAAGATTAGGGTTTAGGGTCAAAATTAGGGTTTTGGGTCAAAATTTCGGTTTTGGGTCCAAATTAGGGTTTAGGGTTTGAATTAGGGTTTTGAGTTTAAAAAAGGGTTTTGGGTCCAAAATAGGGTCAGAATTAGGGATTTGGGTTAAAATTTGGGTTCTAGGACAAGGTTTTGGGTCTAAAATAGGGTTAAAATTAGGGTTTTGGGTCAAATTTAGGTTTTAGGATAAAAATTAGGGTTTAGGGTCAAAATTAGGGTGTAGGGTTTTAATTAGGGTTTTGGGTTAAAAATAGGGTTTTGGGTCAGAATTAGGGTTTTGGGTTATAGTTAGGGTTTTGGGTCAAAATTTGGGTTTAGGGTTTGAATTAGGGTTCCGAGTAAAAAAAAAGGTTTTGGGTCTAAATTAGGGTCAGAATTAGGGTTTTGGGTCAAAATTAGGGCTTTGGGTTGAAATTAGGGTTAGGTTAAATTTAGGGTTTATGGTCAAAATTTCGGTTTTTGGGTTAAAATTAGGGTTTGGTCAAAATTAGGGTTACGGTTCAAATTTAGGGTTTAGGGTCAAAATTAGGGTTTGGTTTGAATCGGGGTTTTGAGTTAAAAATTGGGTTTTGGGACAAAAATAGGGTTAAAATTAGGGTTAAAATTAGGGGTTTGGGTCTAAATTAGGGGTTAGAACTAGGGTTTTGGGTCAAAATTTGAGTTTTGGGTCATAATTAAGGTTTAGGGTTTATAGTTAAAAAATGGTTTTGGGACAAAATTAGGGTTAGAATTAGGGTTTTGGGACTAAATTAGGGTTTAGGTTCAAAACTAGGGTACAGGGTTTGAATTAGGGTTTTGAGTTTAAAATAGGGTTTTGGTTCGAAAATAGGGTTATAAATAGAGTTTTGGATCAGAATTAGGGTTTTGGGTCAATAGGCTTTGGGTCAATATTAGGTTTATGGGTCAAATTTACGGTTCTGGGTTAAATTTAGGGTTTAGCATCAAAATTTAGGATTTTGGGTAAAAATTAGGGTTTCGGATCAAAATTAGGGTGCTGGGTTAAATTTAGGGTCAAATTTGGGTTTAGGGTTTGAATTAGGGTTTTGAGTTAAAAATAGGGTTTGGGGACAAAAATAGGGTTCTGGGTCTAAATTTGGGTTAGGATTAGTGTAATGGGTGAAAATTTGGGTTTTGGGTCAAATTTGGGATTTGGTTCAAAATTAAGGTTTGGGTTTTGAGTTAAAAAGTGTTTTTGGACAAAAATAGGGTTAGAATTAGGGGTTTGGGTATAAATTAGGGTTAGAATTAGGCTTTGTTTCAAATTTAGCGTTTAGGATCAAAATTAGGGTCAAAATTAGGGTTTAGGGTTTGAATTAGGGTTTTGCGTTAAAATTAGGGTTTCGGGTCAAAATTAGGGTTCTGGGTTAAATTTAGGGCTCTGTGTCAAAATTTGGTTTATGGTTTGAATTAAGGTTTTGAGTTAAATATAGGGTTTTGGGTCAAAAATAGGGTTAGAATTAAGGTTTTGGGTTAAAAATAGGGTTTCGGGTCAAAATTAGGATTCTGGGTCAAATTTAGGGTTTAGGGTCAAAAATAGGGTTTTGGGTTTGAATTAGGGTTTATGGTTTGAATTAGTGTTTTGGGTTAAAAATAGGGTTTTGAGTCAAAATTAGGGTTTTGGGTCAGAATTAGGGTTTTCGGTCAAGATTAGGGCTTTGGGTCAAAATAGGGTTTGGGTCAAATTAGGGTTTTGGGTCAAAATTTCGGTTTTGGGTCCAAATTAGGGTTTGGGGTTTGAATTAGGGTTTTGAGTTTAAAAAAGGGTTTTGGGTCCAAAATAGGGTCAGAATTAGGGATTTGGGTTAAAATTTGGGTTCTAGGACAAGGTTTTGGGTCTAAAATAGGGTTAAAATTAGGGTTTTGGGTCAAATTTAGGTTTTAGGATAAAAATTAGGGTTTAGGGTCAAAATTAGGGTGTAGGGTTTTAATTAGGGTTTTGGGTTAAAAATAGGGTTTTGGGTCAGAATTAGGGTTTTGGGTTATAGTTAGGGTTTTGGGTCAAAATTTGGGTTTAGGGTTTGAATTAGGGTTCCGAGTAAAAAAAAAAAGGGTTTTGGGTCTAAATTAGGGTCAGAATTAGGGTTTTGGGTCAAAATTAGGGCTTTGGGTTGAAATTAGGGTTCTGGGTTAAATTTAGGGTTTATGGTCAAAATTTCGGTTTTTGGGTTAAAATTAGGGTTTCGGGTCAAAATTAGGGTTCTGGTTCAAATTTAGGGTTTAGGGTCAAAATTAGGGTTTCTGGTTTGAATCAGGGTTTTGAGTTAAAAATTGGGTTTTGGGACAAAATTAGGGTTAAAATTAGGGGTTTGGGTCTAAATTAGGGTTAGAACTAGGGTTTTGGGTCAAAATTTGAGTTTTGGGTCATAATTAAGGTTTAGGGTTTATAGTTAAAAAATGGTTTTGGGACAAAATTAGGGTTAGAATTAGGGTTTTGGGACTAAATTAGGGTTTAGGTTCAAAACTAGGGTATAGGGTTTGAATTAGGGTTTTGAGTTTAAAATAGGGTTTTGGTTCGAAAATAGGGTTATAAATAGAGTTTTGGATCAGAATTAGGGTTTTGGGTCAATAGGCTTTGGGTCAATATTAGGTTTATGGGTCAAATTTACGGTTCTGGGTTAAATTTAGGGTTTAGCATCAAAATTTAGGATTTTGGGTAAAAATTAGGGTTTCGGATCAAAATTAGGGTGCTGGGTTAAATTTAGGGTTTAGGGTCAAATTTGGGTTTAGGGTTTGAATTAGGGATTTGAGTTTAAAATAGGGTTTTGGGACAAAAATAGGGTTCTGGGTCTAAATTTGGGTTAGGATTAGGGTTTTGGGTGAAAATTTGGGTTTTGGGTCAAATTTGGGATTTGGGTCAAAATTAAGGTTTCGGGTTTTGAGTTAAAAAAGGGTTTTTGGACAAAAATAGGGTTAGAATTAGGGGTTTGGGTATAAATTAGGGTTAGAATTAGGCTTTGTTTCAAATTTAGCGTTTAGGATCAAAATTAGGGTCAAAATTAGGGTTTAGGGTTTGAATTAGGGTTTTGCGTTAAAATTAGGGTTTCGGGTCAAAATTAGGGTTCTGGGTTAAATTTAGGGCTCTGTGTCAAAATTTGGTTTATGGTTTGAATTAAGGTTTTGAGTTAAATATAGGGTTTTGGGTCAAAAATAGGGTTAGAATTAAGGTTTTGGGTTAAAAATAGGGTTTCGGGTCAAAATTAGGATTCTGGGTCAAATTTAGGGTTTAGGGTCAAAAATAGGGTTTTGGGTTTGAATTAGGGTTTATGGTTTGAATTAGTGTTTTGGGTTAAAAATAGGGTTTTGAGTCAAAATTAGGGTTTTGGAGTCGAATTAGGGTTTCGGTCAAGATTAGGGCTTTGGGTCAATATTAGGGTTTTGGGTCCAAATTTTGGTTTTGGGTCCAAATTAGGGTTTAGGGTTTGAATTAGGGTTTTGAGTTTAAAAAAGGGTTTTGGGTCCAAAATAGGGTCAGAATTAGGGATTTGGGTTAAAATTTGGGTTCTAGGACAAGGTTCGGGGTCTAAAATAGGGTTAAAATTAGGGTTTTGGGTCAAATTTAGGTTTTAGGATAAAAATTAGGGTTTAGGGTCAAAATTAGGGTGTAGGGTTTTAATTAGGGTTTTGGGTTAAAAATAGGGTTTTGGGTCAGAATTAGGGTTTTGGGTTATAGTTAGGGTTTTGGGTCAAAATTAGGGTTTAGGGTTTGAATTAGGGTTTCGAGTAAAAAAAAGGGTTTTGGGTCTAAATTAGGGTCAGAATTAGGGTTTTGGGTCAAAATTAGGGCTTTGGGTTGAAATTAGGGTTATGGGTTAAATTTAGGGTTTATGGTCAAAATTTCGGTTTTGGGTTAAAATTAGGGTTTTGGTCAAAATTAGGGTTACGGTTCAAAGTTAGGGTAAAGGGTCAAAATTAGGGTTTCTGGTTTGAATCAGGGTTTTGAGTTAAAAATTGGGTTTTGGGACAAAAATAGGGTTAAAATTAGGGTTAAAATTAGGGGTTTGGGTCTAAATTAGGGTTAGAACTAGGGTTTTGGGTCAAAATTTGAGTTTTGGGTCATAATTAAGGTTTAGGGTTTATAGTTAAAAAATGGTTTTGGGACAAAATTAGGGTTAGAATTAGGGTTTTGGGACTAAATTAGGGTTTAGGTTCAAAACTAGGGTATAGGGTTTGAATTAGGGTTTTGAGTTTAAAATAGGGTTTTGGTTCGAAAATAGGGTTATAAATAGAGTTTTGGATCAGAATTAGGGTTTTGGGTCAATAGGCTTTGGGTCAATATTAGGTTTATGGGTCAAATTTACGGTTCTGGGTTAAATTTAGGGTTTAGCATCAAAATTTAGGATTTTGGGTAAAAATTAGGGTTTCGGATCAAAATTAGGGTGCTGGGTTAAATTTAGGGTCAAATTTGGGTTTAGGGTTTGAATTAGGGTTTTGAGTTAAAAATAGGGTTTTGGGACAAAAATAGGGTTCTGGGTCTAAATTTGGGTTAGGATTAGGGTTTTGGGTGAAAATTTGGGTTTTGGGTCAAATTTGGGATTTGGGTCAAAATTACGGTTTCGGGTTTTGAGTTAAAAAAGGGTTTTTGGACAAAAATAGGGTTAGAATTAGGGGTTTGGGTATAAATTAGGGTTAGAATTAGGCTTTGTTTCAAATTTAGCGTTTAGGATCAAAATTAGGGTCAAAATTAGGGTTTAGGGTTTGAATTAGGGTTTTGCGTTAAAATTAGGGTTTCGGGTCAAAATTAGGGTTCTGGGTTAAATTTAGGGCTCTGTGTCAAAATTTGGTTTATGGTTTGAATTAAGGTTTTGAGTTAAATATAGGGTTTTGGGTCAAAAATAGGGTTAGAATTAAGGTTTTGGGTTAAAAATAGGGTTTCGGGTCAAAATTAGGATTATGGGTCAAATTTAGGGTTTAGGGTCAAAAATAGGGTTTTGGGTTTGAATTAGGGTTTATGGTTTGAATTAGTGTTTTGGGTTAAAAATAGGGTTTTGAGTCAAAATTAGGGTTTTGGGTCAGAATTAGGGTTTTCGGTCAAGATTAGGGCTTTGGGTCAAAATTTGGGTTTAGGGTCAAAATTAGGGTTTTGGGTCCAAATTAGGGTTTAGGGTTTGAATTAGGGTTTTGAGTTTAAAAAAGGGTTTTGGGTCCAAAATAGGGTCAGAATTAGGGATTTGGGTTAAAATTTGGGTTCTAGGACAAGGTTTTGGGTCTAAAATAGGGTTAAAATTAGGGTTTTGGGTCAAATTTAGGTTTTAGGATAAAAATTAGGGTTTAGGGTCAAAATTAGGGTGTAGGGTTTTAATTAGGGTTTTGGGTTAAAAATAGGGTTTTGGGTCAGAATTAGGGTTTTGGGTTATAGTTAGGGTTTTGGGTCAAAATTTGGGTTTAGGGTTTGAATTAGGGTTCCGAGTAAAAAAAAAGGGTTTTGGGTCTAAATTAGGGTCAGAATTAGGGTTTTGGGTCAAAATTAGGGCTTTGGGTTGAAATTAGGGTTCTGGGTTAAATTTAGGGTTTATGGTCAAAATTTCGGTTTTTGGGTTAAAATTAGGGTTTCGGGTCAAAATTAGGGTTCTGGTTCAAATTTAGGGTTTAGGGTCAAAATTAGGGTTTCTGGTTTGAATCAGGGTTTTGAGTTAAAAATTGGGTTTTGGGACAAAAATAGGGTTAAAATTAGGGTTAAAATTAGGGGTTTGGGTCTAAATTAGGGTTAGAACTAGGGTTTTGGGTCAAAATTTGAGTTTTGGGTCATAATTAAGGTTTAGGGTTTATAGTTAAAAAATGGTTTTGGGACAAAATTAGGGTTAGAATTAGGGTTTTGGGACTAAATTAGGGTTTAGGTTCAAAACTAGGGTATAGGGTTTGAATTAGGGTTTTGAGTTTAAAATAGGGTTTTGGTTCGAAAATAGGGTTATAAATAGAGTTTTGGATCAGAATTAGGGTTTTGGGTCAATAGGCTTTGGGTCAATATTAGGTTTATGGGTCAAATTTACGGTTCTGGGTTAAATTTAGGGTTTAGCATCAAAATTTAGGATTTTGGGTAAAAATTAGGGTTTCGGATCAAAATTAGGGTCAAATTTGGGTTTAGGGTTTGAATTAGGGTTTTGAGTTAAAAATAGGGTTTTGGGACAAAAATAGGGTTCTGGGTCTAAATTTGGGTTAGGATTAGGGTTTTGGGTGAAAATTTGGGTTTTGGGTCAAATTTGGGATTTGGGTCAAAATTAAGGTTTCGGGTTTTGAGTTAAAAAAGGGTTTTTGGACAAAAATAGGGTTAGAATTAGGGGTTTGGGTATAAATTAGGGTTAGAATTAGGCTTTGTTTCAAATTTAGCGTTTAGGATCAAAATTAGGGTCAAAATTAGGGTTTAGGGTTTGAATTAGGGTTTTGCGTTAAAATTAGGGTTTCGGGTCAAAATTAGGGTTCTGGGTTAAATTTAGGGCTCTGTGTCAAAATTTGGTTTATGGTTTGAATTAAGGTTTTGAGTTAAATATAGGGTTTTGGGTCAAAAATAGGGTTAGAATTAAGGTTTTGGGTTAAAAATAGGGTTTCTGGTCAAAATTAGGATTCTGGGTCAAATTTAGGGTTTAGGGTCAAAAATAGGGTTTTGGGTTTGAATTAGGGTTTATGGTTTGAATTAGTGTTTTGGGTTAAAAATAGGGTTTTGAGTCAAAATTAGGGTTTTGGGTCAGAATTAGGGTTTTCGGTCAAGATTAGGGCTTTGGGTCAAAATTAGGGTTTTGGGTCAAAATTTCGGTTTTGGGTCAAAATTAGGGTTTGAATTAGGGTTTTGAGTTTAAAAAGGGTTTTGGGTCCAAAATAGGGTAGAATTAGGGATTTGGGTTAAAATTTGGGTTCTAGGACAAGGTTTTGGGTCTAAAATAGGGTTAAAATTAGGGTTTTGGGTCAAATTTAGGTTTTAGGATAAAAATTAGGGTTTAGGGTCAAAATTAGGGTGTAGGGTTTTAATTAGGGTTTTGGGTTAAAAATAGGGTTTTGGGTCAGAATTAGGGTTTTGGGTTATAGTTAGGGTTTTGGGTCAAAATTTGGGTTTAGGGTTTGAATTAGGGTTCCGAGTAAAAAAAAAAGGGTTTTGGGTCTAAATTAGGGTCAGAATTAGGGTTTTGGGTCAAAATTAGGGCTTTGGGTTGAAATTAGGGTTAAGGTTAAATTTAGGGTTTATGGTCAAAATTTCGGTTTTGGGTTAAAATTAGGGTTTGGTCAAAATTAGGGTTAGGTTCAAATTTAGGGTTTAGGGTCAAAATTAGGGTTTGGTTTGAATCAGGGTTTTGAGTTAAAAATTGGGTTTTGGGACAAAAATAGGGTTAAAAATAGGGTTAAAATTAGGGGTTTGGGTCTAAATTAGGGTTAGAACTAGGGTTTTGGGTCAAAATTTGAGTTTTGGGTCATAATTAAGGTTTAGGGTTTATAGTTAAAAAATGGTTTTGGGACAAAATTAGGGTTAGAATTAGGGTTTTGGGACTAAATTAGGGTTTAGGTTCAAAACTAGGGTATAGGGTTTGAATTAGGGTTTTGAGTTTAAAATAGGGTTTTGGTTAGAAAATAGGGTTATAAATAGAGTTTTGGATCAGAATTAGGGTTTTGGGTCAATAGGCTTTGGGTCAATATTAGGTTTATGGGTCAAATTTACGGTTCTGGGTTAAATTTAGGGTTTAGCATCAAAATTTAGGATTTTGGGTAAAAATTAGGGTTTCGGATCAAAATTAGGGTGCTGGGTTAAATTTAGGGTCAAATTTGGGTTTAGGGTTTGAATTAGGGTTTTGAGTTAAAAATAGGGTTTTGGGACAAAAATAGGGTTCTGGGTCTAAATTTGGGTTAGGATTAGGGTTTTGGGTGAAAATTTGGGTTTTGGGTCAAATTTGGGATTTGGGTCAAAATTAAGGTTTCGGGTTTTGAGTTAAAAAAGGGTTTTTGGACAAAAATAGGGTTAGAATTAGGGGTTTGGGTATAAATTAGGGTTAGAATTAGGCTTTGTTTCAAATTTAGCGTTTAGGATCAAAATTAGGGTCAAAATTAGGGTTTAGGGTTTGAATTAGGGTTTTGCGTTAAAATTAGGGTTTCGGGTCAAAATTAGGGTTCTGGGTTAAATTTAGGGCTCTGTGTCAAAATTTGGTTTATGGTTTGAATTAAGGTTTTGAGTTAAATATAGGGTTTTGGGTCAAAAATAGGGTTAGAATTAAGGTTTTGGGTTAAAAATAGGGTTTCGGGTCAAAATTAGGATTCTGGGTCAAATTTAGGGTTTAGGGTCAAAAATAGGGTTTTGGGTTTGAATTAGGGTTTATGGTTTGAATTAGTGTTTTGGGTTAAAAATAGGGTTTTGAGTCAAAATTAGGGTTTTGGGTCAGAATTAGGGTTTTCGGTCAAGATTAGGGCTTTGGGTCAAAATTAGGGTTTTGGGTCAAAATTTCGGTTTTGGGTCCAAATTAGGGTTTAGGGTTTGAATTAGGGTTTTGAGTTTAAAAAAGGGTTTTGGGTCCAAAATAGGGTCAGAATTAGGGATTTGGGTTAAAATTTGGGTTCTAGGACAAGGTTTTGGGTCTAAAATAGGGTTAAAATTAGGGTTTTGGGTCAAATTTAGGTTTTAGGATAAAAATTAGGGTTTAGGGTCAAAATTAGGGTGTAGGGTTTTAATTAGGGTTTTGGGTTAAAAATAGGGTTTTGGGTCAGAATTAGGGTTTTGGGTTATAGTTAGGGTTTTGGGTCAAAATTTGGGTTTAGGGTTTGAATTAGGGTTCCGAGTAAAAAAAAAGGGTTTTGGGTCTAAATTAGGGTCAGAATTAGGGTTTTGGGTCAAAATTAGGGCTTTGGGTTGAAATTAGGGTTAAGGGTTAAATTAATGGTTTATGGTCAAAATTTCGGTTTTGGGTTAAAATTAGGGTTTTGGTCAAAATTAGGGTTCCGGTTCAAATTTAGGGTTTAGGGTCAAAATTAGGGTTTCTGGTTTGAATCAGGGTTTTGAGTTAAAAATTGGGTTTTGGGACAAAAATAGGGTTAAAATTAGGGTTAAAATTAGGGGTTTGGGTCTAAATTAGGGTTAGAACTAGGGTTTTGGGTCAAAATTTGAGTTTTGGGTCATAATTAAGGTTTAGGGTTTATAGTTAAAAAATGGTTTTGGGACAAAATTAGGGTTAGAATTAGGGTTTTGGGACTAAATTAGGGTTTAGGTTCAAAACTAGGGTATAGGGTTTGAATTAGGGTTTTGAGTTTAAAATAGGGTTTTGGTTCGAAAATAGGGTTATAAATAGAGTTTTGGATCAGAATTAGGGTTTTGGGTCAATAGGCTTTGGGTCAATATTAGGTTTATGGGTCAAATTTACGGTTCTGGGTTAAATTTAGGGTTTAGCATCAAAATTTAGGATTTTGCGTAAAAAGTAGGGTTTCTGAACAAAATTAGGGTTCTTGTTTAAATTTAGGGTCAAATTTGGTTTTAGGGTTTGAATTAGTGGATTGAGTTTCAAATAGGGTTTTGGGACAAAATTAGGGTTAAGGTCTAAATTTGGGTTAGGATTAGGGTTTTGGGTGAAAATTTGGGTTTTAGGTCAAATTTGGGATTTGGAGTCAAAATTAGGTTTGGGTTTTGAGTTAAAAAGGGTTTGGGACAAAAATAGGGTTAGAATTAGGGGTTTGGGTATAAATTAGGGTTAGAATTAGGCTTTGTTTCAAATTTAGCGTTTAGGATCAAAATTAGGGTCAAAATTAGGGTTTAGGGTTTGAATTAGGGTTTTGCGTTAAAATTAGGGTTTCGGCTCAAAATTAGGGTTTGGGTTAAATTTAGGGCTCTGTGTCAAAATTTGGTTTATGGTTTGAATTAAGGTTTTGAGTTAAATATAGGGTTTTGGGTCAAAAATAGGGTTAGAATTAAGGTTTTGGGTTAAAAATAGGGTTTCGGGTCAAAATTAGTATTAAGGTCAAATTTAGGGTTTAGGGTCAAAAATAGGGTTTTGGGTTTGAATTAGGGTTTATGGTTTGAATTAGTGTTTTGGGTTAAAAATAGGGTTTTGAGTCAAAATTAGGGTTTTGGGTCAGAATTAGGGTTTTCGGTCAAGATTAGGGCTTTGGGTCAAAATTAGGGTTTTGGGTCAAAATTTCGGTTTTGGGTCCAAATTAGGGTTTAGGGTTTGAATTAGGGTTTTGAGTTTAAAAAAGGGTTTTGGGTCCAAAATAGGGTCAGAATTAGGGATTTGGGTTAAAATTTGGGTTCTAGGACAAGGTTTTGGGTCTAAAATAGGGTTAAAATTAGGGTTTTGGGTCAAATTTAGGTTTTAGGATAAAAATTAGGGTTTAGGGTCAAAATTAGGGTGTAGGGTTTTAATTAGGGTTTTGGGTTAAAAATAGGGTTTTGGGTCAGAATTAGGGTTTTGGGTTATAGTTAGGGTTTTGGGTCAAAATTTGGGTTTAGGGTTTGAATTAGGGTTCCGAGTAAAAAAAAGGGTTTTGGGTCTAAATTAGGGTCAGAATTAGGGTTTTGGGTCAAAATTAGGGCTTTGGGTTGAAATTAGGGTTCTGGGTTAAATTTAGGGTTTATGGTCAAAATTTCGTTTTTTGGGTTAAAATTTTGTTTTCTTGTCAAAATTAGGGTTATGGTTAAAATTTAGGGTTTAGGGTCAAAATTAGGGTTTGGTTTGAATCGGGGTTTTGAGTTAAAAATTGGGTTTTGGGACAAAAAAGGGTTAAAATTAGGGTTAAAATTAGGGGTTTGGGTCTAAATTAGGGTTAGAACTAGGGTTTTGGGTCAAAATTTGAGTTTTGGGTCATAATTAAGGTTTAGGGTTTATAGTTAAAAAATGGTTTTGGGACAAAATTAGGGTTAGAATTAGGGTTTTGGGACTAAATTAGGGTTTAGGTTCAAAACTAGGGTATAGGGTTTGAATTAGGGTTTTGAGTTAAAAATAGGGTTTTGGTTGAAAATAGGGTTATAAATAGAGTTTTGGATCAGAATTAGGGTTTTGGGTCAATAGGCTTTGGGTCAATATTAGGTTTATGGGTCAAATTTACGGTTAGGTTAAATTTAGGGTTTAGCATCAAAATTTAGGATTTTGGGTAAAATTAGGGTTTCGGATCAAAATTAGGGTGCTGGGTTAAATTTAGGGTCAAATTTGGGTTTAGGGTTTGAATTAGGGTTTTGAGTTAAAAATAGGGTTTTGGGACAAAAATAGGGTTCTAGGTCTAAATTTGGGTTAGGATTAGGGTTTTGGGTGAAAATTTGGGTTTTGGGTCAAATTTGGGATTTGGAGTCAAAATTAAGGTTTGGGTTTTGAGTTAAAAGGGTTTTGGGACAAAAATAGGGTTAGAATTAGGGGTTTGGGTATAAATTAGGGTTAGAATTAGGCTTTGTTTCAAATTTAGCGTTTAGGATCAAAATTAGGGTCAAAATTAGGGTTTAGGGTTTGAATTAGGGTTTTGCGTTAAAATTAGGGTTTCGGGTCAAAATTAGGGTTCTGGGTTAAATTTAGGGCTCTGTGTCAAAATTTGGTTTATGGTTTGAATTAAGGTTTTGAGTTAAATATAGGGTTTTGGGTCAAAAATAGGGTTAGAATTAAGGTTTTGGGTTAAAAATAGGGTTTCGGGTCAAAATTAGGATTCTGGGTCAAATTTAGGGTTTAGGGTCAAAAATAGGGTTTTGGGTTTGAATTAGGGTTTATGGTTTGAATTAGTGTTTTGGGTTAAAAATAGGGTTTTGAGTCAAAATTAGGGTTTTGGGTCAGAATTAGGGTTTTCGGTCAAGATTAGGGCTTTGGGTCAAAATTAGGGTTTTGGGTCAAAATTTCGGTTTTGGGTCCAAATTAGGGTTTAGGGTTTGAATTAGGGTTTTGAGTTTAAAAAAGGGTTTTGGGTCCAAAATAGGGTCAGAATTAGGGATTTGGGTTAAAATTTGGGTTCTAGGACAAGGTTTTGGGTCTAAAATAGGGTTAAAATTAGGGTTTTGGGTCAAATTTAGGTTTTAGGATAAAAATTAGGGTTTAGGGTCAAAATTAGGGTGTAGGGTTTTAATTAGGGTTTTGGGTTAAAAATAGGGTTTTGGGTCAGAATTAGGGTTTTGGGTTATAGTTAGGGTTTTGGGTCAAAATTTGGGTTTAGGGTTTGAATTAGGGTTCCGAGTAAAAAAAAAAGGGTTTTGGGTCTAAATTAGGGTCAGAATTAGGGTTTTGGGTCAAAATTAGGGCTTTGGGTTGAAATTAGGGTTCTGGGTTAAATTTAGGGTTTATGGTCAAAATTTCGGTTTTTGGGTTAAAATTAGGGTTTCGGGTCAAAATTAGGGTTCTGGTTCAAATTTAGGGTTTAGGGTCAAATTAGGGTTTGGTTTGAATCGGGGTTTTGAGTTAAAAATTGGGTTTTAGGACAAAAATAGGGTTAAAATTAGGGTTTTAGGGGTTTGGGTCTAAATTAGGGGTTAGAACTAGGGTTTTGGGTCAAAATTTGAGTTTTGGGTCATAATTAAGGTTTAGGGTTTATAGTTAAAAAATGGTTTTGGGACAAAATTAGGGTTAGAATTAGGGTTTTGGGACTAAATTAGGGTTTAGGTTCAAAACTAGGGTATAGGGTTTGAATTAGGGTTTTGAGTTTAAAATAGGGTTTTGGTTCGAAAATAGGGTTATAAATAGAGTTTTGGATCAGAATTAGGGTTTTGGGTCAATAGGCTTTGGGTCAATATTAGGTTTATGGGTCAAATTTACGGTTCTGGGTTAAATTTAGGGTTTAGCATCAAAATTTAGGATTTTGGGTAAAAAGTAGGGTTTCGGATCAAAATTAGGGTGCTGGGTTAAATTTAGGGTCAAATTTGGGTTTAGGGTTTGAATTAGGGTTTTGAGTTAAAAATAGGGTTTTGGGACAAAAATAGGGTTCTGGGTCTAAATTTGGGTTAGGATTAGGGTTTTGGGTGAAAATTTGGGTTTTGGGTCAAATTTGGGATTTGGGTCAAAATTAAGGTTTCGGGTTTTGAGTTAAAAAAGGGTTTTTGGACAAAAATAGGGTTAGAATTAGGGGTTTGGGTATAAATTAGGGTTAGAATTAGGCTTTGTTTCAAATTTAGCGTTTAGGATCAAAATTAGGGTCAAAATTAGGGTTTAGGGTTTGAATTAGGGTTTTGCGTTAAAATTAGGGTTTCGGCTCAAAATTAGGGTTCTGGGTTAAATTTAGGGCTCTGTGTCAAAATTTGGTTTATGGTTTGAATTAAGGTTTTGAGTTAAATATAGGGTTTTGGGTCAAAAATAGGGTTTTTAGTAAGGTTTTGGGTTAAAAATAGGGTTTGGTCAAAATTAGGATTAGGTCAAATTTAGGGTTTAGGGTCAAAAATAGTGTTTTGCGTTAGAATTAGGGTTTATGGTTTGAATTAGTGTTTTGGGTTAAAAATAGGGTTTTGACACAAAATTAGGGTTTTGGGTCAGAATTAGGGTTTTCGGTCAAGATTAGGGCTTTGGGTCAAAATTAGGGTTTTGGGTCAAAATTTCGGTTTTGGGTCCAAATTAGGGTTTGGGGTTTGAATTAGGGTTTTGAGTTTAAAAAAGGGTTTTGGGTCCAAAATAGGGTCAGAATTAGGGATTTGGGTTAAAATTTGGGTTCTAGGACAAGGTTTTGGGTCTAAAATAGGGTTAAAATTAGGGTTTTGGGTCAAATTTAGGTTTTAGGATAAAAATTAGGGTTTAGGGTCAAAATTAGGGTGTAGGGTTTTAATTAGGGTTTTGGGTTAAAAATAGGGTTTTGGGTCAGAATTAGGGTTTTGGGTTATAGTTAGGGTTTTGGGTCAAAATTTGGGTTTAGGGTTTGAATTAGGGTTCCGAGTAAAAAAAAGGGTTTTGGGTCTAAATTAGGGTCAGAATTAGGGTTTTGGGTCAAAATTAGGGCTTTGGGTTGAAATTAGGGTTCTGGGTTAAATTTAGGGTTTATGGTCAAAATTTCGGTTTTTGGGTTAAAATTAGGGTTTCGGGTCAAAATTAGGGTTCTGGTTCAAATTTAGGGTTTAGGGTCAAAATTAGGGTTTCTGGTTTGAATCAGGGTTTTGAGTTAAAAATTGGGTTTTGGGACAAAAATAGGGTTAAAATTAGGGTTAAAATTAGGGGTTTGGGTCTAAATTAGGGTTAGAACTAGGGTTTTGGGTCAAAATTTGAGTTTTGGGTCATAATTAAGGTTTAGGGTTTATAGTTAAAAAATGGTTTTGGGACAAAATTAGGGTTAGAATTAGGGTTTTGGGACTAAATTAGGGTTTAGGTTCAAAACTAGGGTATAGGGTTTGAATTAGGGTTTTGAGTTTAAAATAGGGTTTTGGTTCGAAAATAGGGTTATAAATAGAGTTTTGGATCAGAATTAGGGTTTTGGGTCAATAGGCTTTGGGTCAATATTAGGTTTATGGGTCAATTACGGTGGGTTAAATTTAGGGTTTAGCATAAAAATTTAGTATTTTGGGTAAAAATTAGGGTTTCGGATCAAAATTAGGTAGCTGGGTTTAATTTAGGGTCAAATTTGTGTTTAGGGTTTGAATTAGGGTTTTGAGTTAAAAATAGGGTTTTGGGACAAAAATAGGGTTAAGGTCTAAATTTGGGTTAGGATTAGGGTTTTAGGTGAAAATTTGGGTTTTGGGTCAAATTTGGGATTTGGAGTCAAAATTAAGGTTTGGGTTTTGAGTTAAAAAGGGTTTGTGGACATATATAGGGTTAGAATTCGTGGTTTGGGTAGAAATTTGGGTTATAATTAGGCTTTGTTTCAAATTTAGCGTTTAGGATCAAAATTAGGGTCAAAATTAGGGTTTAGGGTTTGAATTAGGGTTTTGCGTTAAAATTAGGGGTTCGGTTCAAAATTAGGGTTGGGTTAAATTTAGGGCTCTGTGTCAAAATTTGGTTTATGGTTTGAATTAAGGTTTTGAGTTAAATATAGGGTTTTGGGTCAAAAATAGGGTTAGAATTAAGGTTTTGGGTTAAAAATAGGGTTTGGTCAAAATTAGGATTAAGGTCAAATTTAGGGTTTAGGGTCAAAAATAGGGTTTTGGGTTTGAATTAGGGTTTATGGTTTGAATTAGTGTTTTGGGTTAAAAATAGGGTTTTGAGTCAAAATTAGGGTTTTGGGTCGAATTAGGGTTTTCGGTCAAGATTAGGGCTTTGGGTCAAATGAGGGTTTTGGGTCAAAATTGGGTTTTGGGTCCAAATTAGGGTTTAGGGTTTGAATTAGGGTTTTGAGTTTAAAAAGGGTTTTGGGTCCAAAATAGGGTCGAATTAGGGATTTGGGTTAAAATTTGGGTTCTAGGACAAGGTTTTGGGTCTAAAATAGGAGTTAAAATTAGGGTTTTGGGTCAAATTTAGGTTTTAGGATAAAAATTAGGGTTTAGGGTCAAAATTAGGGTGTAGGGTTTTAATTAGGGTTTTGGGTTAAAAATAGGGTTTTGGGTCAGAATTAGGGTTTTGGGTTATAGTTAGGGTTTTGGGTCAAAATTTGGGTTTAGGGTTTGAATTAGGGTTCCGAGTAAAAAAAAAAGGGTTTTGGGTCTAAATTAGGGTCAGAATTAGGGTTTTGGGTCAAAATTAGGGCTTTGGGTTGAAATTAGGGTTCTGGGTTAAATTTAGGGTTTATGGTCAAAATTTCGGTTTTTGGGTTAAAATTAGGGTTTCGGGTCAAAATTAGGGTTCTGGTTCAAATTTAGGGTTTAGGGTCAAAATTAGGGTTTCTGGTTTGAATCAGGGTTTTGAGTTAAAAATTGGGTTTTGGGACAAAAATAGGGTTAAAATTAGGGTTAAAATTAGGGGTTTGGGTCTAAATTAGGGTTAGAACTAGGGTTTTGGGTCAAAATTTGAGTTTTGGGTCATAATTAAGGTTTAGGGTTTATAGTTAAAAAATGGTTTTGGGACAAAATTAGGGTTAGAATTAGGGTTTTGGGACTAAATTAGGGTTTAGGTTCAAAACTAGGGTATAGGGGTTTGAATTAGGGTTTTGAGTTTAAAATAGGGTTTTGGTTTGAAAATAGGGTTATAAATAGAGTTTTGGATCAGACTTAGGGTTGTGGGACAATAGGCTGTGGGTCAATATTAGGTTTCTGGGTCACATTTACGGTTCTGGGTTAAATTTAGGGTTTAGCATCAAAATTTAGGATTTTGGGTAAAAATTAGGGTTTCGGATCAAAATTAGGGTGCTGGGTTAAATTTAGGGTCAAATTTGGGTTTAGGGTTTGAATTAGGGTTTTGAGTTAAAAATAGGGTTTTGGGACAAAAATAGGGTTCTGGGTCTAAATTTGGGTTAGGATTAGGGTTTTGGGTGAAAATTTGGGTTTTGGGTCAAATTTGGGATTTGTGTCAAAATTAAGGTTTGGGTTTTGAGTTAAAAAGGGTTTTGGACAAAAATAGGGTTAGAATTAGGGGTTTGGGTATAAATTAGGGTTAGAATTAGGCTTTGTTTCAAATTTAGCGTTTAGGATCAAAATTAGGGTCAAAATTAGGGTTTAGGGTTTGAATTAGGGTTTTGCGTTAAAATTAGGGTTTCGGGTCAAAATTAGGGTTCTGGGTTAAATTTAGGGCTCTGTGTCAAAATTTGGTTTATGGTTTGAATTAAGGTTTTGAGTTAAATATAGGGTTTTGGGTCAAAAATAGGGTTAGAATTAAGGTTTTGGGTTAAAAATAGGGTTTCGGGTCAAAATTAGGATTCTGGGTCAAATTTAGGGTTTAGGGTCAAAAATAGGGTTTTGGGTTTGAATTAGGGTTTATGGTTTGAATTAGTGTTTTGGGTTAAAAATAGGGTTTTGAGTCAAAATTAGGGTTTTGGGTCAGAATTAGGGTTTTCGGTCAAGATTAGGGCTTTGGGTCAAAATTAGGGTTTTGGGTCAAAATTTCGGTTTTGGGTCCAAATTAGGGTTTAGGGTTTGAATTAGGGTTTTGAGTTTAAAAAAGGGTTTTGGGTCCAAAATAGGGTCAGAATTAGGGATTTGGGTTAAAATTTGGGTTCTAGGACAAGGTTTTGGGTCTAAAATAGGGTTAAAATTAGGGTTTTGGGTCAAATTTAGGTTTTAGGATAAAAATTAGGGTTTAGGGTCAAAATTAGGGTGTAGGGTTTTAATTAGGGTTTTGGGTTAAAAATAGGGTTTTGGGTCAGAATTAGGGTTTTGGGTTATAGTTAGGGTTTTGGGTCAAAATTTGGGTTTAGGGTTTGAATTAGGGTTCCGAGTAAAAAAAAAGGGTTTTGGGTCTAAATTAGGGTCAGAATTAGGGTTTTGGGTCAAAATTAGGGCTTTGGGTTGAAATTAGGGTTAGGTTAAATTTAGGGTTTATGGTCAAAATTTCGGTTTTTGGGTTAAAATTAGGGTTTTGGTCAAAATTAGGGTTTGGTTCAAATTTAGGGTTGAGGGTCAAAATTAGGGTTTCTGGTTTGAATCAGGGTTTTGAGTTAAAAATTGGGTTTTGGGACAAAAATAGGGTTAAAATTAGGGGTTTGGGTCTAAATTAGGGTTAGAACTAGGGTTTTGGGTCAAAATTTGAGTTTTGGGTCATAATTAAGGTTTAGGGTTTATAGTTAAAAAATGGTTTT
Organism: Sophora flavescens; assembly: GCA_030762895.1. Classification (NCBI taxonomy): domain Eukaryota; kingdom Viridiplantae; phylum Streptophyta; class Magnoliopsida; order Fabales; family Fabaceae; genus Sophora; species Sophora flavescens. Next base: position 3,754,217 of record JAUPTC010000011.1, on the reverse strand, counting down.
GGGACAAAATTAGGGTTAGAATTAGGGTTTTGGGACTAAATTAGGGTTTAGGTTCAAAACTAGGGTATAGGGTTTGAATTAGGGTTTTGAGTTTAAAATAGGGTTTTGGTTCGAAAATAGGGTTATAAATAGAGTTTTGGATCAGAATTAGGGTTTTGGGTCAATAGGCTTTGGGTCAATATTAGGTTTATGGGTCAAATTTACGGTTCTGGGTTAAATTTAGGGTTTAGCATCAAAATTTAGGGTTTTGGGTAAAAATTAGGGTTTCGGATCAAAATTAGGGTGCTGGGTTAAATTTAGGGTCAAATTTGGGTTTAGGGTTTGAATTAGGGTTTTGAGTTAAAAATAGGGTTTTGGGACAAAAATAGGGTTAGGTCTAAATTTGGGTTAGGATTAGGGTTTTGGGTGAAAATTTGGGTTTTGGGTCAAATTTGGGATTTGGAGTCAAAATTAAGGTTTCGGGTTTTGAGTTTAAAATAAGGTTTTGGACAAAAATAGGGTTAGAATTAGGGGTTTGGGTATAAATTAGGGTTAGAATTAGGCTTTGTTTCAAATTTAGCGTTTAGGATCAAAATTAGGGTCAAAATTAGGGTTTAGGGTTTGAATTAGGGTTTTGCGTTAAAATTAGGGTTTCGGGTCAAAATTAGGGTTATGGGTTAATTTTAGGGCTCTGTGTCAAAATTTGGTTTATGGTTTGAATTAAGGTTTTGAGTTAAATATAGGGTTTTGGGTCAAAAATAGGGTTATAATTAAGGTTTTGGGTTAAAAATAGGGTTTTGGTCAAAATTAGGATTCTGGGTCAAATTTAGGGTTTAGGGTCAAAAATAGGGTTTTGGGTTTGAATTAGGGTTTATGGTTTGAATTAGTGTTTTGGGTTAAAAATAGGGTTTTGAGTCAGAATTAGGGTTTTGGGTCGAAGTAGGGTTTCGGTCAAGATTAGGGCTTTGGGTCAAAATTAGGGTTTTGGGTCAAAATTGGGTTTTGGGTCCAAATTAGGGTTTAGGGTTTGAATTAGGGTTTTGAGTTTAAAAAGGGTTTTGGGTCCAAAATAGGGTCGAATTAGGGATTTGGGTTAAAATTTGGGTTCTAGGACAAGGTTTTGGGTCTAAAATAGGGTTAAATTAGGGTTTTGGGTCAAATTTAGGGTTTAGGATAAAAATTAGGGTTTAGGGTCAAAATTAGGGTGTAGGGTTTTAATTAGGGTTTTGGGTTAAAAATAGGGTTTTGGGTCAGAATTAGGGTTTTGGGTTATAGTTAGGGTTTTGGGTCAAAATTTGGGTTTAGGGGTTGTATTAGGGTTTGGAGTAAAAAAAGGTTTTGGGTCTAAGTTAGGTCGAATAAGGGTTATGGGACAAAATTAGGTCTTTGGCTTCAAATTAGTGTTAAGTGTTAAATTTAGTTTTTATGGTCAAAATTTCGGTTTTGGGTTAAAATTAGGGTTTGGTCAAAATTAGGGTTATGGTTCAAATTTAGGGTTTAGGGTCAAAATTAGGGTTTTGGTTTGAATCGGGGTTTTGAGTTAAAAATTGGGTTTTGGGACAAAAATAGGGTTAAAATAGGGTTAAAATTAGGGGTTTGGGTCTAAATTAGGGTTAGAACTAGGGTTTTGGGTCAAAATTTGAGTTTTGGGTCATAATTAAGGTTTAGGGTTTATAGTTAAAAAATGGTTTTGGGACAAAATTAGGGTTAGAATTAGGGTTCTGGGACTAAATTAGGGTTTAGGTTCAAAACTAGGGTACAGGGTTTGAATTAGGGTTTTGAGTTTAAAATAGGGTTTTGGGTGAAAATAGGGTTATAAATAGAGTTTTGGATCGAATTAGGGTTTTGGGTCAATAGGCTTTGGGTCAATATTAGGTTTATGGGTCAAATTACGGTTAGGTTAAATTTAGGGTTTAGCATCAAAATTTAGGATTTTGGGTAAAAATTAGGGTTTGGATCAAAATTAGGGTCTTGAGTTAAATTTATGGTCAAATTTTGGTTAAGTGTTTTAATAAGGGTTTTGAGTTAAAAATAGGGTTTAGGTACAAAAATAGGGTTTAGGTCTAAATTTGGGTTAGGATTAGGGTTTTGGGTGAAAATTTGGGTTTTGGGTCAAATTTGGGATTTGGGTCAAAATTAAGGTTTCGGGTTTTGAGTTAAAAAAGGGTTTTTGGACAAAAATAGGGTTAGAATTAGGGGTTTGGGTATAAATTAGGGTTAGAATTAGGCTTTGTTTCAAATTTAGCGTTTAGGATCAAAATTAGGGTCAAAATTAGGGTTTAGGGTTTGAATTAGGGTTTTGCGTTAAAATTAGGGTTTCGGGTCAAAATTAGGGTTCTGGGTTAAATTTAGGGCTCTGTGTCAAAATTTGGTTTATGGTTTGAATTAAGGTTTTGAGTTAAATATAGGGTTTTGGGTCAAAAATAGGGTTAGAATTAAGGTTTTGGGTTAAAAATAGGGTTTCGGGTCAAAATTAGGATTCTGGGTCAAATTTAGGGTTTAGGGTCAAAAATAGGGTTTTGGGTTTGAATTAGGGTTTATGGTTTGAATTAGTGTTTTGGGTTAAAAATAGGGTTTTGAGTCAAAATTAGGGTTTTGGGTCAGAATTAGGGTTTTCGGTCAAGATTAGGGCTTTGGGTCAAAATTAGGGTTTTGGGTCAAAATTTCGGTTTTGGGTCCAAATTAGGGTTTAGGGTTTGAATTAGGGTTTTGAGTTTAAAAAAGGGTTTTGGGTCCAAAATAGGGTCAGAATTAGGGATTTGGGTTAAAATTTGGGTTCTAGGACAAGGTTTTGGGTCTAAAATAGGGTTAAAATTAGGGTTTTGGGTCAAATTTAGGTTTTAGGATAAAAATTAGGGTTTAGGGTCAAAATTAGGGTGTAGGGTTTTAATTAGGGTTTTGGGTTAAAAATAGGGTTTTGGGTCAGAATTAGGGTTTTGGGTTATAGTTAGGGTTTTGGGTCAAAATTTGGGTTTAGGGTTTGAATTAGGGTTCCGAGTAAAAAAAAAGGTTTTGGGTCTAAGTGGGGTCAGAATTGGGGTTTTGGGTCAAAATTAGGGCTTTGGGTTGAAATTAGGGTTGGGTTAAATTTAGGGTTTATGGTCAAAATTTCGGTTTTGGGTTAAAATTAGGGTTTGGGTCAAAATTGGGGTTAGTTCAAATTTAGGGTTTAGGGTCAAAATTAGGGTTTCTGGTTTGAATCAGGGTTTTGAGTTAAAAATTGGGTTTTGGGACAAAAATAGGGTTAAAATTAGGGGTTTGGGTCTAAATTAGGGTTAGAACTAGGGTTTTGGGTCAAAATTTGAGTTTTGGGTCATAATTAAGGTTTAGGGTTTATAGTTAAAAAATGGTTTTGGGACAAAATTAGGGTTAGAATTAGGGTTTTGGGACTAAATTAGGGTTTAGGTTCAAAACTAGGGTATAGGGTTTGAATTAGGGTTTTGAGTTTAAAATAGGGTTTTGGTTCGAAAATAGGGTTATAAATAGAGTTTTGGATCAGAATTAGGGTTTTGGGTCAATAGGCTTTGGGTCAATATTAGGTTTATGGGTCAAATTTACGGTTTTGGGTTAAATTTAGGGTTTAGCATCAAAATTTAGGATTTTGGGTAAAAATTAGGGTTTCGGATCAAAATTAGGGTGCTGGGTTAAATTTAGGGTCAAATTTGGGTTTAGGGTTTGAATTAGGGTTTTGAGTTAAAAATAGGGTTTTGGGACAAAAATAGGGTTCTGGGTCTAAATTTGGGTTAGGATTAGGGTTTTGGGTGAAAATTTGGGTTTTGGGTCAAATTTGGGATTTGGGTCAAAAATAGGGTTAGAATTGGGGGTTTGGGTCTAAATTAGGGTTAGAATTAGGCTTTGTTACAAATTTAGCGTTTAGGATCAAAATTAGGGTCAAAATTAGGGTTTAGGGTTTGAATTAGGGTTTTGCGTTAAAATTAGGGTTTGGTCAAAATTAGGGTTAGGGTTAAATTTAGGGCTCTGTGTCAAAATTTGGTTTATGGTTTGAATTAAGGTTTTGACTTAAACATAGGGATTTGCTTCAAAAATATGGTTATACTTTAGTTTTTGGGTTAAAAATAGGGTTTCGGGTCAAAATTAGGATTCTGGGTCAAATTTAGGGTTTAGGGTCAAAAATAGGGTTTTGGGTTTGAATTAGGGTTTATGGTTTGAATTAGTGTTTTGGGTTAAAAATAGGGTTTTGAGTCAAAATTAGGGTTTTGGTTCGGAATTAGGGTTTTCGGTCAAGATTAGGGCTTTGGGTCAAAATTAGGGTTTTGGGTCAAAATTTCGGTTTTGGGTCCAAATTAGGGTTTAGGGTTTGAATTAGGGTTTTGAGTTTAAAAAAGGGTTTTGGGTCCAAAATAGGGTCAGAATTAGGGATTTGGGTTAAAATTTGGGTTCTAGGACAAGGTTTTGGGTCTAAAATAGGGTTAAAATTAGGGTTTTGGGTCAAATTTAGGTTTTAGGATAAAAATTAGGGTTTAGGGTCAAAATTAGGGTGTAGGGTTTTAATTAGGGTTTTGGGTTAAAAATAGGGTTTTGGGTCAGAATTAGGGTTTTGGGTTATAGTTAGGGTTTTGGGTCAAATTTTGGGTTTATGGTTTGAATTAGGGTTCCGAGTAAAAAAAAAGGGTTTTGGGTCTAAATTAGGGTCAGAATTAGGGTTTTGGGTCAAAATTAGGGCTTTGGGTTGAAATTAGGGTTCTGGGTTAAATTTAGGGTTTATGGTCAAAATTTCGGTTTTTGGGTTAAAATTAGGGTTTTGGTCAAAATTAGGGTTCTGGTTCAAATTTAGGGTTTAGGGTCAAAATTAGGGTTTCTGGTTTCAATCAGGGTTTTGAGTTAAAAATTGGGTTTTGGGAAAAAATTAGGGTTAAAATTAGGGGTTTGGGTCTAAATTAGGGTTAGAACTAGGGTTTTGGGTCAAAAATTTTTTTTTGGGTCATAATTAAGGTTTAGGGTTTATAGTTAAAAAATGGTTTTGGGACAAAATTAGGGTTAGAATTAGGGTTTTGGGACTAAATTAGGTTTTAGGTTCAAAACTAGGGTATAGGGTTTGAATTAGGGTTTTGAGTTTAAAATAGGTTTTTGGTTCGAAAATAGGGTTATAAATAGAGTTTTGGATCAGAATTAGGGTTTTGGGTCAATAGGCTTTGGGTCAATATTAGGTTTTGGGTCAAATTTACTGGTTAAATTTAGGGTTTACATCAAAATTTAGGATTTTGGGTAAAATTAGGTTTTGGATCAAAATTAGGGGTTAAAGTTAAATTTAGGGTCAAATTTGGGTTTAGGGTTTGAATTAGGGTTTTGAGTTAAAAATAGGGTTTTGGGACAAAAATAGGGGTTTGGGTCTAAATTTGGGTTAGGATTAGGGTTTTGGGTCAAAATTTGGGTTTTGGGTCAAATTTGGGATTTGAGTCAAAATTAAGGTTTGGGTTTTGAGTTAAAAAGGGTTTTTGGACAAAAATAGGGTTAGAATTAGGGGTTTGGGTATAAATTAGGGTTAGAATTAGGCTTTGTTTCAAATTTAGCGTTTAGGATCAAAAATTAGGGTCAAAATTAGGGTTTAGGGTTTGAATTAGGGTTTTGCGTAAAATTAGGGTTTGGTCAAAATTAGGGTTTGGGTTAAATTTGGGGCTTTGTGTCAAAAATTTGGTTTATGGTTTGAATTAAGGTTTTGAGTTAAATATAGGTTTTGGGTCAAAAATAGGGTTAGAATTAAGGTTTTGGGTTAAAATAGGGTTGGGTCAAAATTAGGATTCGGGTCAAATTTAGGGTTTTGGGTAAAAATAGGGTTTGGTTGAATTAGGGTTTATGGTTTGAATTAGTGTTTTGGGTTAAAAATAGGGTTTTTAGTCAAAATTAGGTTTGAAAATTAGGGTTTTGATCAAGATTAGGGTTTTAGATCAAAATTAGGGTTTTGGGTCAAAATTGCTTTGGGTCCAAATAGGTTTAGGGTGGGTTTAATTAGGTTTTGAGTTTAAAAAGGGTTTTGGGTCCAAAATAGGTCGAATTAGGATTTGGGGTTAAAATTTGGGGTTTAGGAAAGGTTTTGGGTCAAAATAGGGGGTTAAAATTTAGGGTTTTGGGTCAAATTTAGGTTTTAGGATAAAAATTAGGGTTTAGGGTCAAAATTAGGGTGTAGTGTTTGAATTTAGGGTTTGGGTTAAAAATAGGGTTTGGGTGAATTAGGGTTTTGGGTTATAGTTAGGGTTTTGGGTCAAAATTTGGGTTTAGGGTTTGAATTAGGTTCAGTAAAAAAAAGGGTTTTGGGTCTAAATTAGGGAGTCAAATTAGGGTTTTGGGTCAAAATTGGGCTTTGGGTTGAAATTAGGGTTGGGTTAAATTTAGGTTTATGGTCAAAATTCGGTTTTTGGGTTAAAATTAGGGTTTGGTCAAAATTAGGGTTCTGGTTCAAATTTAGGGTTGGTCAAAAGGTTTTGGTTTGAATTGGGGTTTTGAGTTAAAAATAGGGTTTTGGGACAAAAAATGGGGTTAAAATTAGGGGTTTGGGTCTAAATTAGGGTTAGAACTAGGGTTTTGGGTCAAAAAGTTGGGTCATAATTAGGTTTAGGGTTTATAGTTAAAAAATGGTTTTGGGACAAAATTAGGGTTAGAATTAGGGTTTGGGACCAAATTGGGTTTAGGTTCAAAACTAGGGTTAGGGTTTGAATTAGCGGTTTGAGTATAAAATAGGGTGTTGGTTCGAAAATAGGGGGATAAATAGACTGTTGGATCAGAATTAGGGTTGTGGGTCATTTGGCTTTGGGTCAATATTAGGTTTAGGGTCAATTGGTTGGGGTTAAATGTAGGGTTTAGCATCAAAATTTAGGATTTGGGTAAAAAGTAGGGTTTGGATCAAAATGAGGGTTGGGATAAATTTAGGTGGGTCAACAGTTTAGGGGTTTGAATTAGGGTTTGAGTTAAAAGTTTGGGACAAAAATAGGGTTTGGGTCTAAATTTAGGTTAGGATTAGGGTTTGGTGAAAATTTGGGTTTTGGGTCAAATTTGGGATTTGGGTCAAAATTAAGGTTTCGGGTTTTGAGTTAAGGGTTTTGGGACAAAAATGAGGGTTAGAATTAGGGTTTTGGGTCTAAATTAGGGTTAGGATTAGGCTTTGTTACAAAATTACCTTTTAGGATCAAAATAAGGGTCAAAATTATGGTTTAGGAGTTTGAATTAGGGTTTGCGTTAAAAGTAGGGGTTTGGTCAAAATTAGGGTTGGGTTAAATTTAGGGCTTGTGTCAAAATTTGGTTTATGGTTTGAATTAAGGTTTTGAGGTTAAATATAGGGTTTTGGGTCAAAAATAGGGTTAGAATTAAGGTTTTGGGTTAAAAATAGGGTTTCGGGTCAAAATTAGGATTCTGGGTCAAATTTAGGGTTTTGGGTTTGAATTAGGGTTTATGGTTTGAATTAGTGTTTTGGGTTAAAAATAGGGTTTTGAGTCAAAATTAGGGTGTTGGGTCAAGATTAGGGCTTTCGGTCAGATTAGGGCTTTGGGTCAAAATTAGGGTTTAGGGTCAAAATTTAGGGTTTTGGGTCCAAATTTAGGGTTTAGGAGTTTGAATTAGGGTTTTGAGTTTAAAAAGGGTTTTGGGTCCAAAATAGGGTGGAATTAGGGATTTGGGTTAAAATTTGGGTTCTAGGACAAGGTTTTGGGTCTAAAATAGGGTTAAAATTAGCGTTTTAGGTCAGAGTTAGGTTTTAGGATAAAA
>JAUPTC010000011.1:3718253-3746022 GCA_030762895.1 Sophora flavescens | reverse complement strand
TTTTAACTCAAAACCCTAATTCAAACCCTAAACCCAAATTTGACCCTAAATTAACCCACTAATTTTGATCCTAAACCCTAATTTTTACCCAAAATCCTAAATTTTGATGTTAAACCCTAAATTTAACTCCGTAACCGTAGAATTTGACTCATAAACCTAATATTGACCCAAAGCCTATTGACCCAAAAACCCCACTCCCTGATCCAAAACTCTATTTATAACCCTATTTTCGAACCAAACCCTATTTTAAACTCAAAACCCTAATTCCAACCCTATACCCTAGTTTTGAACCTAAACCCCACTTAGTCCCAAACCCTAATTCTAACCCTAATTTTGTCCCCAAACCACTATAAACCCTAAACCTTAATTATGACCCAAAACTCAAATTTTGACCCAAAACCCTAGTTCTAACCCCTAATTTAGACCCAAAACCCCACTTTAACCCTAATTTTAACCCTATTTTTGTCCCAAAACCCACTTCTTTAACTCTCCAAAACCCCGATTGAAACCAGAAACTCTAATTTTGACCCTAAACCCTAATTTGAACCAACTCCACTTTGACCCGAAAACCCTAATGAACTCCAAACCGAATTTTGACCATAAACCCTAAATTTAACCTTAACTCATTTCAACCTGAGCCCACTTGACCCAAAAACCCTAATTAATTCTAATTTAGACCCAAAACTTACTCTGAACTTAATTCAAACTCCTAAACCCAAATTTTTTGACCCAAAACCCTAACTATAACCCAAAACCCTAATTCGAATTCAAACCCTATTTTTAACCCAAAACCCTAATTAAAACCCTACACCCTAATTTTGACCCTAAACCCTAATTTCATCCTAAACCTAAATTTGACCTAAACCCTAATTTTAACTCCTATTTTAGGACCTAAACCTTGTCCTAGGAACCCACCCTAACCCAAATCCCTAATTCAATTCTATTTGGGACCCAAAACCCTTTTTAAACTCCAAACCCTAATTCAAACCCTAAACCCTAATTTGGACCTTAAAACCGAAATTTTGACCCAAACCCTAATTTTGACCCAAAGCCCTAATCTTGACCGAAACCGACTCGACTCCAAACCCCAATTTGACCTCAAACCCTATTTTTAACCCAAAAACACCAATCAAACCATAACCCCCATTCAAACCCAAACCCTATTTTGACTAACCCCAAATTCTGCCTAATCCACTTTGACCAAACCCTATTTTTACCCAAAAACCTTAATCCAACCCTATTCACCCAAACCCTATATTTAACTCAAAACCCATTCAACCATAATCCAAATTTTAACACAGAGTCCCCAGAATTGAACCCAGAACCCCAATTTGACCAAACCCCACTTAACTAAAACCCTAATTCAACCCAAACCCTAATTTTGACCACTTTGATCCTGGAACCAATGAAACAAAGCCTAATTCCAACCTGCTAATTTATACCCAAACCCTAATTCTAACCTTTATTTTTATTCCAAAACTCTCTTTAACTCAAAACCCGAAACCGACTTGGACCAAATACCAAATTTGGACCCAAAACCCAAATTTCACCCAAACCCCTAATCCTAACCCAAATTTAGACCTTAACCCATTTGTCCCAAACCCTATTTTTAACTCCAAAACCCTAATTCAACTCAAACCCAAATTAACCCTGAATTAACCCGAAGACCCCAACTTTGATCCGAAACCCCACTTTTCACCCAAAATCCTACAAATTGATGACAACCCCAAATTTAACCTTAACCGTAGAATTTGACCCCATAAACCTAATATTGACCTAAAGCCTATTGACTCAAAACCCACTCATCCAAAACTCTATTTATAACCCTATTTTCGAACCAAAACCCTATTTTAAACTCAAAACCCTAATTCAAACCCTTCCTATACCTCGGTTTTGAACCCAAACCCTAATTTAGTCCCAAAACCCTAATTCTAACCCTAATTTTTGTCCAAAACCATTTTTTTTAACTATAAACCCTAACCTTTCCAGGACCCAAAACTCAAATTCTTGACCCAAAACCCTAGTTCTAACCTCCTAATTTAGACCCAAACCCCTAATTTTAACCCTAATTCTAACCGCTATTATCTCAAAACCCAATTTTAACTCAAACCCAATTCAAACCCTAAACCCTAATTTTGACCCTAAACCCTAAATTTGAACCGTAACCCTAATTTTGACCGAAACCCTAACTTTAACCCAAAACCAAATCTTGACCCTAAACCCTAAATCTAACTCATAACCCTAATTTCAAACCCAAAGCCCCACTTGACCCAAAACCCAATTCATTCAACCTAGACTCCAAAACCCTTTTTTTTTTACTTTAACCCTAATTCAAACCCCAAACCTACTCTGACCCAAACCCAAACTATAACCCCAAACTCCTACTCCGACCCAAACCCTATTTAACCCAAAACCCTACTTAAAACCTACACTCTAATCCTAACACCCAAACCCTACTTATATCCTAAAATCCACTGGACCAAAACCCTATCTTAACCCTATTTTAGACCCAAACCTTATCCTAGAACCCAAACTTTAACCCAAATCCCTAATTTCACCCTATTTTGGACCCAAAACCCTTTTTAAACTCCAAAACCCCAATTCAAACCCTAAACCCCACTTTGACCCAAACCAAAATTTCCTAAACCTCTAATAATCCAAAGCCCCATCTTGACCGAAAAACCCCAATTCGCTCTAAACCTACTCTTGACTCAAACCCAATTTTAACTCCAAAACACTAATTCAAACCATAAACCCCAATTCAAACTCAAAACACTATTTTTGACCCTAAACCCAAATTTGGACCCGTAACCCTACTTTGGACCAAACCTATTTTTAACTCAAAACTCCACTCTAACCATATTTTTGTACTTCCAAACCCTATATTTAACTCAAAACCTTAATTCAAACCCTAAACCAAATTTTGACACAAGAGCTCCTAAATCTAACCCAGAACCCTAATTTTGACCAAACCCTACTCTTAACCCAAAACCCTAATTCAAACCCTAAACCCTACTTTGACCCTAATTTTGACTCTAAGTTGATTTGAAACAAAGCCTAATCTAACCCCAACTTAGACCCAACCCCTAATTCTAACTCCTATTTTTGTCTCAACACCTTTAACTCAAAACCAAACCTTAATTCCTGACCTCCAACCCAATCTTGACAAACCCAAAATTTCACCCAAACCCTAATTCTAACCCAAATTTAGTCCCAAAACCCTATTTTTGTACTCAACCCCTAATTCAAACTCAAATCCTAAATCTAACTCCTAAACCCAAATCCCTAAATTTAATTCCACACCAATTTTGTCCGAACCCTAATTTTACCCAAAATCCTAATTTTGATCCACCAACCCAAAATTTAACCTTACTCCAACCAATATTGTTCCCAAAACCTTGCCAAAACTCCACAACCAAAAAATTTATAACCCTATTTAATTTTAACCAACCCTATTTTAAATCAAAACCTAATTCAAAACTCCTCCTACACCTACTTTGAACACAAACCCTAATCTAGTCCCAAAACCCACTTCTAACCCTAATTATGTCCCAAAACCCTTAACTATAAAACCCTAAACCCACTTATGACCCAAAACCCAAATTTGGACTCAAACCCTACAAACCCAAATTCTGACCCAAACCCTAATTCCAACCTAACCCATTTTTATCCCAAAACCCAACTTTTAACTCAAAACCCTAATTCAAATCCTAAACCCTAATTTTGACCCTAAACCCTAAATTTTAACCAACCCTAATTTTGACCAAACCCTAATTTTAACCCAAAACCTAAAATTTGACCCTAAACCCTAAATTTAACCTTAACCCTACTCTCAACCCAAAGCCCCAATTTAACCCAAAACCCAATTCCAACTCCAATTTAGACCCAAAACTTTCTTACTCAACCCTAACTCAAACCCTAACCCCCAATTTGACCAAAACCCTAATTATAACCCAAAACCCTAATTCTGACCCAAAACCCTATTTTAACCCAAACCCAAACCCTACCCTAATTTTGACCCAAACCCTAATTTTTATCCTAAACCCTAAATTTGACCCAAACCCACAACCTATTTAGACCCAAAACCCTTTCCTGAACCCTAATTTTAACCCAAACCTAATTCAAAACCCAAATTTTAACCCAACCTTTAAACTCAAACCCTAATTTAAACCTAACCCTAATTTGGACCCAAAACAAAATTTTGACCCAAAACCCAAATTCCGACCCTAAACCCTAATTTTAACAAAACCTAAATCGACCAAAACCCTAATGCCCAAAACCCTATTAAACCCAAACCCTAATTCACCAAACCCTAATTCAAACCCCAAACAATATTTTTGACCCTAAACCCTAAATTTACCCGTAACCCTAATTTGACCAAACCCTATTTTTAACCCAAAACCCTAATTCTAACCATATTTTTGACCCAAAACCCTATTTTAACCAAAACTTTAATTCAAACCCTAAACCAAATTTTGACCCAAAGCCCTAAATCTAACCTGCAACCCTAACTTTGACCAAACCCTAATTCTAACCCCAAAACCTTAATTCAAACCCTAAACCCTAATTGATCCTAAACACTAAATTTGAAACAAAGCCTAATTCTAACCCTAATCTAGACCCAAACCCTAATTCTAACCCTATTTTTGTCCAACGCCCTTTTTAACCCAAACCCGAACCCACTTACCCAATCCCTTTCAAACCCAAATTTAGACCCAAACCTCCCTAACCCTACTTTTGTCCCAAACCCTATTTTTAACCAAAACCCTAATTCAAACCCAAACCCAAAATTTGACCCCAATCCTAACCAACCCTAATTTTATCCGAAACCCCACTTTTACCCAAACCCCTAAATTTTGACCAAACCCAAATTTAACCCTAAATCCTAATTCAACCCATAACCCTAATACCAATTCAAACCCTATTACCCAAACCCAAATTCTGACCAAAATCATTTCACTAACCCTAATTTGAACCAAAACCCCAATTTAAACCCAAAACCCTAATTCAAACCCTAAACCCTAATTTTGACCCTACAACCCAATTTAGACCCAAAACCTACTTCTAACCCTATCCTGTCCCAAACCCCTAACCCAAACCCTAAACCCAACTCTGACTCAAAACCCAAATTCTTGACCCAAACCCTAATCCTAACCCAAATTTAGACCCAAACCCTACAACCCCAACCCATTGTCCCAAAACCCCTTTAAAACTCAAAACCCCAATTCAAACCAAAACCCCAATTCTGACCCTAAACCCGAAATTCGAACCAACCTAATTTTAACCCAAACCCAAATTTTAACCCAAACCCTAAATTTGACCCTAAACCCTAAATTTAACCAACCCAAAACCCCATCCCACCCCACCTAACTCACCTAGTCCCAAAACCCTCTTTACCCAAACCCTAATTCAACCCCAAACCCAAATTTTGACCCAAAACCCTAACTAACCTAAACCCCAACTCACCCAAAACCCAATTTTAACCCAAAACCCTAATTCAAACTCCAAACCCTAATCTTTACCCTAACCTATTCTCCAAACCCCAAACCATTTGACCCAAACCCTAAACCCAATTTTAACCCAAACATTTAACCCTAATTTTGACCCAAAACCCTTTAAACTCAAACCCTAATTCAAACCCTAAACCCTAATTTTCCAACCCTTACAAAACCCATCCCAAACCCTAATCTCAAACCCAATCCTAACACTAAAACCCTAATTTTAACTCAAAACCCAATTTTTAACCAAACACAATTCCCTAATTCAAACCCAAAACCCTATTTTGACCCAAAACCCTAATCGACCAAACCCTAATCCAAACCCAAATTTAGACCCAAACCCCTAATCCTAACCCTATTTTGCCCAACCCTACCAACCCTATTTCAAACCCTAAACCAAATTGAAACCCCACCTAACCTTAACCCCCTAATTCGAAACCCTAATTTTAACTCAAAACCCTAATTCAACCCACCCCAATTTTAACCTATTTCAAACCATAACCCCTAATTTAGACCCAAACCCTAATTCTAACCCTATTATTGTCCAAAAACCCTTTTAACTCAAACCCAAACCTAATTACCCAAACCCAAATTTGACCCAAAACCCTAATCCTAACCCAAATTTAGACCCAAACCCTAATTCTAACCCAATTTTTGTCCCAAAACCCTTTTTTTAACTCAAAACCCTAATTCAAACCCTAAACCCAAATTTGACCATAAACCCTAAATTTAACCCAGCACCCTAATTTTGACCTGAAACCCTAATTTTTACCCAAAACCCTAAATTTTGATGCTAAAACCTAAATTTAACCCACAACCGTAAATTTGACCCTTAAACCTAATTGTAACCCAAAGCCTTTTGACCCAAAACCCTAATTCTGATCCAAAACTCTATTTCTAACCCTATTTTCGAACCAAAACCCTATTTTAAACTCAAAACCCTAATTCAAACCCTATACCCTAATTTTGACCCTAAACCTTTATTTAGTCCCAAAACCCTAATTCTAAACCTATTTTTGACCCAAAAATTTTTTAACTCTAAACCCTAAACCTTAATTTTGACCCAAAACTCAAATTTTGACCCAAAACCCTAATTCTAACCCTAATTTACACCCAACCCCCTAATTTTAACGTTATTTTTGTCCCAAAACCCTATTTTTAACTCAAACCCCTAATTCAAACCCTAAACCCTAATTTTGACCCTAAACCCTGAATTTGAACCAGAACCCCAATTTTGACCCGAAACCCTAATTTTAATCCAAAAACCTAAATTTTGACCATAAACCCTAAATTTAACCCAGAACCCTAATTCTGACCCTAATTTAGACCCAAAACCCTTTATTTTACTCAAAACCCTAATTCAAACCCTAAACCCTAATTTTCACCAAAAAACCTAATTATAACCCAAAACCCTAATTCTGACACAAAACCCTATTTTTAACCCAAAACCCTAATTCAAACCCTAAACCCTAATTTTGACCCTAAACCCTAATTATTATCCTAAACCCTAAATTTGACCCAGAACCCTCATTTTGACCTGAAACCCAATTTTTAACCCAAAACCCTATTTCTAACCCTATTTTTGACCCAAAACCCTATTTTTAACTCAAGACTTTAATTCAAACCCTAAACCAAATTTTGACCCAAAGCCCAAAATTTAACCCAGAACCCTAATTTTGAACCGAAACCCTAATTTTAACCCAAAACCCTAATTCAAACCCTAAACCCTAATTTTGACCCTAATTTTGATCCTAAACGCTAAGTTTGAAACAAAGCCTAATTCTAACCCTAATTTAGACCCAAAACCCTAATTCTAACCCTATTTTTGTCCCAACACCCTTTTTTTAACTCAAAATCCGAAACCTTAATTTTGACCCAAAACCCTAATCTTAACCCAAATTTAGACCCAAAACCCTATTTATAACCCTATTTTTGTCCCAAAACCCTATTTTTAACTCAAAACTCTAATTCAAACCATAAATCCTAAATTTGACCCTAAATCCTAAATTAAAATCCTAATTCTAACCCTATTTTTGTCCCAAAACACTATTTTTAACTCAAAACCCGAAACCTTAATTTTGACCTAAAACACAAATTTTGACACAAAACCCTAATCCTAACCCTAATTTAGACCCAAACCCTAATTCTAACCCTATTTTTCTCCAAAACCTAATTCAAACCCTAAACCAAAATTTGACCCAAACCCAAATTTAACCCAAACCCTAATTTTGACCCAACCAACCAAATTTAACCCAAAACCCTAATTCAACCCCAAACCCCAATTTTTTGACTCAAACCCTAATTCTAACCCTAAAACCCAAACCCTAAATCTAAACCTAAACCCTAAACCCAAACCCAAATTTTGAACCAAAAACCTCAAAACCCAAACCCTAACCCAAAGCCCCAAAACCACTTCTAACCCAATTTTGTCCCAAAACCCTTTTAAACTCAAAACCCAAATTAAACCCTAAACCCTAACCCTATTTAACCCAAAACCTAATTCTAACCCTAATTTTTACCCAAACCCTAATTTTGATGCTAAACCCAAATTTAACTAACCCGAAACCTAATTTGACCCAAAACCCAAATTTAACCCAAAACCTCTTAACCCCTAACCCAAATTTAGACCCAAAACCCTAATTCTAACCCTATTTTCAACCAAACCCTATTTTAAACTCAAAACCCTAATTCAAACCCTAAACCTCAATTTTACCCAAATCCTAACCAAAACCCTAATTCAACCATCTCAAAACCTAAACCAAAATTCCAAAACCCTAAATTTAACCCAAACCCTAATCTTCCAACCCTAATTTTAACCCAAAACCTAATTCAAACCCTAAACCCTATTTTTATCCACAAACCCTATTTAACCAACCTAACCAAAACTATTCAACCCATATTATTGTCCCAAACCCTTTTTAACTCAAAACCGAAACCCTAATTTTGACCCAAAACCCATTTTTACCCAAACCCCTAATCCTAACCCAAATTTAGACCAAAACCCTAACTAACCCATTTTTGTCCCAAACCCTAACTCCAAACCCTTCAAACCCCCCCCCCCCCAAACCAAAATTGACCCAAACCCTAAATTTAACCTAACCCTAATTTTGACTAAAACCCTAATTTTATCCAAAACCCTAATTCAAACCCTAAACCCTAATTTTGAATTTGACACAAAACCTAATTCTAACCCTAATTTAGACACAACCCTAATTCTAACCCTATTATTGTCCCAAAACCCTTTTTTAACTCAAACCCGAAACCTTAATTTTGAACCAAAACCCAAATTTGTTCCAAAACCCTAATTCAACCCAAATTTAGACCCAAAACCCTAATTCTAACCCTATTTTTGTCCCAAAACCCTTTTTAACTCAAAACCCTAATTCAAACCCTAAACCCAAATTTGACCTAACCCTAAATTTAACCCAAAACCTAATTTTCAAACCCCATTTTACCCAAAATCCAAATTCTGATGCTAAACCCTAAATTTAACCTAACCCTAAATTTGACCCAAACCCTAATTTTAACCCAAAAACCTAATTCAAACCCAAAACCCTAATTTTAAATTTTGACACAAACCCTAATTTTCTAACCCTAATTTGACCCAAAACCCTAATTCAAACCATTTTTGTCCCAAAACCATTTTTTAACTCAAAACCTAAACCTAATTTGACCCAAACCCAAAATTTGACCCAAAACCCTAATCCTAACCCAAATTTAGACCCAAAACCCTAATTCTAACCTATTTTTGACCCACAACCCTATTTTTAACTCAAAACCCTAATTCAAACCCTAAACCCTAAATTTGACCTAAATCCTAAACCAAAACCCTAATTCTAACCCTATTTACCCAAAACCCAAAACCAAATTTGCCCCAAAACCCTAAATTTAACCTTAACCCTAATTTCACCCAAACCCTAATTTTAACCCAAAACCCCTAATTCAAACCCTAAACCCTTTTTTACTCAAAACCCTAATTCTAACCCAAATTTTGACCCAAAACCCTAATTAACCCATATCCCAAACCCCTAACCCAAAACCAATTCAAACCCTAATCTGACCCAAAACCCTAATCCTAACCCAAATTCAGCCCAAAACCCTAATTCTAACCTATTTTTCCAAAACCCTATCTCAGAACCCTAATTAAACCCTAATTTTCAACCCTAATCCAATCCCTAATTCTAACCCTATTTTTCTAACCTAAACCAAATGCTCCAAAGCCCTAAATTTAACCCTAACCCTAACCTTGACCAAACCCTAATTTAACCCAAACCCTAATTCAAACCCAAACCCTAATTTTGAACTCAACCCTAATTTCTAACCTAATTTAGACCCAAACCCTAATTAACCATATTTTGTCCCAAAACCCTTTTTTAACCAACCTAAACCTTAATTTGCCCAAAACCCAAATTTTCCAAAACCCTAATCCTAACCCAAATTTTGACCCAAAACCCTAATTCTAACCCTATTTTTGTCCTAAACCCTTTTTAACTCAAAACCCTAATTCAAACCCTAAACCCAAATTTGACAACCTAACCAAACCCAATTTTGAACCCTATTTTCTCAAAACCTAAACCAAAATCTACTCCAAAGCCCTAAATTTAACCCTTAACCCTAATTTTGACCAAACCCTAATTTTAACCCAAAACCTAATTCAAACCCTAAACCCTATTTTGAATTTGACACAAAACCTAATTCTAACCCTAATTTAGTCCCAAAACCTAATTCTAACCATATTTTTTCCCAAAACCTTTTTTTAACTCTAAACCCTAAACCTTAATTTTGACCAAAACCCAAATTTGATCCAAAACCCTAATTTTAACCCAAATTTAGACCCAAAACCCTAATTCTAACCCTATTTTTGTCCCAAACCTTTTTTAACTCAAACCCTAATTCAAACCCTAAACCCAAATTTCCAACCCCAAAATTAAACCAAAACCCTAATTTAACCCTATTAACCTAACCTTTTACCCCAAACCCTAAATTTAACCCAAACCCTAATTTTGACCAAAACCCTAATTTTAACCAACCCTAATTCAAACCCTAAACCCTAATTTTATTTCCCACCTATTCTAACCCTATTTTTGACCCAAAACCCTAATTCTAACCCTATATTGTCCCAAAACCCTTTTTAACTCAAACCCAAACCTAATTTTGACCCAAAACCCAAATTTGACCCTAAACCCTAATCCTAACCCAAATTTAGACCCAAAACCCTAATTCTAACCCTATTTTGTCCCACAACCCTTTTTTAACTCAAAACCCTAATTCAAACCCTAAACCCTAAATTTTACCCTAAACCTAAACCAAACCTTAATTCTAACCCTATTTTAAAACCTAAAATTTGTCCCAAACCCTAAATTTAACCTTAACCCTAATTTTCAACCCAAACCCTTTTTAACCCAAAACCTAATTCAACCCTAAACCTATTACCCAAACCTAATTAACCTAATTTTGACCCAAAACCCTAATTTAACCCAAACCCTATTTTGTCCCCAAACCCTTTTTTAACCCAAACCCTAAACTTTGACCCTAAACCCAATTTTGACCCAAAACCCTAATTCTAACCCTAATTTAGACCCAAAACCCTAATTCTAACCCTATTTTGTCCCAAACCCTTTTTACCCAAACCCTAATTCTAACCTATTTTATCAAACCTAAACCAAAACCCTAATTCTAACTCAAGACTAAACCTACAAAATTTACCCCAAAGCCCTAAATTTAACCCAAACCCTAATTTTAACTCGAAACCCTAATTTAAACCCAAACCCTAATTCAAACCCTAAACCCTAATTTTGAATTTGAAAAACCTAATTCTAACCCTAATTTAGACCCAAAACCCTAATTCTAACCATATTTTGTCCCAAAATTTTTAACTAAAACCCAAACCTTAATTTTGACCCAAACCAAATTTGACCCAAAACCCTAATCTAACCCAAATTTAGACCCAAACCCTAATTCTAACCCTATTTTTGTCTCAAACCCTATTTTTAACTCAAAACCCTAATTCAAACCTAATCCTAAATTTATCCTTTAAACCCTAATTTAACCCTATTTTTCCAACCCTATTAACTCAAACCAAACCCTATACCCAAACCCTAATTTTCCCAAACCCTAATCTAACCTAATTTAACCCATAATTCAAAACCCTATTTCAAACCCTAAACAAATTTGACCCAAAACCCAAATTCTAACCATATTTTTGCCCAAAACTTTAATTCAAAACCCTAATTCAATCCCTAAACCCAAATTTTGACACAAAACCTAATATAACCCTAATTTAGACCCAAACCCTAATTCTAACCCTATTTTTGTCCCAAAACCCTTTAACTCAACCTCCTATTTTGCTCAAACCCTAATCCAACAAATTTAGAAACCCTAATTACTTTTTGTCCCAAATTTTTAACTCAAAACCCTAATTCAAACCCTAAACCCAAATTTGACCATAAACCCTAAATTTAACCTACCCTAATTTTGACTCAAACCCTAATTTTACCCAAACCCTAATTTTTATCTAAACCCAATTTACCCAATATTTTGACCCTTAAACCTATTTAACCCAAAGCTTGACCAAAACCCTAATTCGATCCAAACTCTATTTCAACCCTATTTTGACCAAAACCCTATTTTAACTCAAAACCTAATTCAAACCCTAACCCTAATTTTGACCCTAAACCTTTATTTAGTCCCAAAACCCTAATTCTAAACCTATTTTTGTCCCAAAATTTTTAACTCTAAACCTAAACCTTAATTTTGACCCAAAACTCAAATTTTGACCAAAACCCTAATTCTAACCCTAATTTTGCCAACCCTAATTTTAACGTTATTTTGTCCCAAAACTCTATTTTTACTCAAACCCTAATTCAAACCTAAACCCTAATTTTGACCCTAAACCCGAATTTGAACCTAACCCCAATTTTGACCAAACCCTAATTTCTAACCTAAATTTTGACCATAAACCTAAATTTAACCTTAACCCTAATTCAACCCAAAGCCTAATTACCCTAATTTTGAAAAACCCTATCCTAATTTAGACCCAAACCCTTTTCCAAAACCCTAATTCAAACCCTAAACCCTAATTTTCACCAAAACATAATTATAACCCAAACCCTAATTTAACCAAACCCTATTTTTAAACCCAAACCCTAATTCAAACCCTAAACCCTAATTTTGACCCTAAACCTTTATTATCCTAAACCTAAATTTGACTTAACCCTATTTTGACTCAAACCAATTTTAACCCAAACCCTAATTAACCCTATTTTTGACCAAAACCCTATTTTTAACTCAAGACTTTAATTCAAACCCTAAACCATTTTGACCCAAACCTAATTTAACCAATTTTGAACCAAAACCCTATTTTAACCCAAAACCCTAATTCAAACCTTAAACCCTAATTTTAACCCTAATTTAACCCAATCCCTAATTTAACCTTTTTGACCCTAAACCAATTCAAACCCAATCCCTATCTGACCCTAAACCCTATTTTATCCAAACCCTAAATTTGACCCAAAACCTTAATTTAACCCTATTTTAAACCTAACCATGTCCTAAACCCTAATTTTCCAAATCCTAATTGACCTAGACCCAAACCCTTTTTAAACTCAAACCCTAATTCAAACCTAAACCCTAATTTTGACCCAAAACCCTAATTTGGACCCAAAAAATTTTGACCCAAAACCTAATTTTGACCCAAAGCCCTAATCTCGACCGAAACCCTAATCGACCCAAAACCTTAATTCAAACCCTAAACCATAATTTTGATACAAAACCTAATACAAACCCAAAACAAATAATTTTGACCCTAACCCTAAATTTGACCCAAAACCCTAATTTTCCTAAACCCAATTTTTAACCCAAACCATAATTCTAACCCTATTTTTGACCCAAAACCCTATTTTTAACTCAAGACTCCTAAACCAAATTTTGACCCAAAGCCCTAAATTTAACCCTTAACCCTAATTTTGACAAACCCTAATTTTAACCCAAAACCCTAATTCAAACCCTAAACCCTTTGACCCTAATTTTGATCCTAAACGCTAATTTTGAAAAAAGCCTAATTCTAACCTAATTTAGACCCAAAACCCTAATTCTAACCCTATTTTTGTCCCAAATCTTTTTAACTCAAACAAACCTAATTTTGACCAAAACCCAAATTTAGACCCAAAACCCTAATCTTAACCCAAATTTAGACCCAAACCTATTTTAACCCTTTTGTCCAAAACCCTATTTTTAACTCAAAACCCTAATTCAAACCCTAAATCCTAAATTTGAGCCTAAATCCTACATTAAAACCCTAATTCTAACCCTATTTTTCCCAAAACACTATTTTTAACTCAAACCCAAACCTTAATTTTACCCAAACACAAATTTTGACACAAAACCCTAATACTAACCCTAAAATAGACCCAAAACCCTAATTCTAACCCTATTGTTCTACCAAAACCCTATTTCAAACCCTAAACCAAAATTTGACCCAAAACCCTAAATTTAACCCAGAACCCTAATTTTGACCTGAAAGCCTAATTTTAATTCAAAACCCTAATTCAATCCCTAAACCCAAATTTTGGATTTTTCACAAAACCTAATTATAACCCTAATTTAGACCCAAAACCCTAATTCTAACCCTATTATTGTCCCAAAACCCTTTTTTTAACTCAAAACCCGAAACCTTAATTTTGACCCAAAACCCAAATTTGACCCAAAACCCTAATCCTAACCCAAATTTAGACCCCAAACCCTAATTCTAACAAAATTTTTGTCCCAAAACCCTTTTTTTAACTCAAAACCCTAATTCAAACCCTAAACCCAAATTTGACCATAAACCCTAAATTTAACCCAGCACCCTATTTTTGACCTGAAACCCTAATTTTTACCCAAAACCCTAAATTTTGATGCTAAAACCTAAATTTAACCCACAACCGTAAATTTGACCCTTAAACCTAATTGTAACCCAAAGCCTTTTGACCCAAAACCCTAATTCTGATCCAAAACTCTATTTCTAACCCTATTTTCGAACCAAAACCCTATTTTAAACTCAAAACCCTAATTCAAACCCTATACCCTAATTTTGACCCTAAACCTTTATTTAGTCCCAAAACCCTAATTCTAAACCTATTTTTGTCCCAAAAAATTTTTAACTCTAAACCCTAAACCTTAATTTTGACCCAAAACTCAAATTTTGACCCAAAACCCTAATTCTAATTTACCCCAACCCCTAATTTTAACGTTATTTTTGTCCCAAAACCCTATTTTTAACTCAAACCCTAATTCAAACCCTAAACCCTAATTTTGACCCTAAACCCTAATTTGAACCAACCCCAATTTTGACCAAACCCTAATTTTAACCAAAACCTAAATTTTGACCATAAACCCTAAATTTAACCGTAACCCTAATTTCAACCCAAAGCCCTAATTTTAGCCCTAATTTTGACCCAAAACCCTAATTCTGACCCTAATTTAGACCCAAAACCCTTTTTTTTACTCAAAACCCTAATTCAAACCCTAAACCCTAATTTTCACCAAAAAACATAATTATAACCCAAAACCCTAATTCTGACACAAAACCCTATTTTTAACCCAAAACCCTAATTCAAACCCTAAACCCTAATTTTGACCCTAAACCCTAATTATTATCCTAAACCCTAAATTTGACCCAGAACCCTCATTTTGACCTGAAACCCAATTTTTAACCCAAAACCCTAATTCTAACCCTATTTTTGACCCAAAACCCTATTTTTAACTCAAGACTTTAATTCAAACCCTAAACCAAATTTTGACCCAAAGCCCTAAATTTAACCCAGAACCCTAATTTTGAACCGAAACCCTAATTTTAACCCAAACCCTCAAACCAACCTAATTTTAACCCTAATTTAACCCAAATCCCCACTATTTTGACCCAAAACCCTAATTCAAACCTAAACCCTAATTCTGACCCTAAACCCTAATTTTTATCCTAAACCCTAAATTTGACCCAAAACCTTAATTCTAACCCTATTTTAGACCTTAAACCATGTCCTAGAACCCTAATTTTAACCCAAATCCCTAATTCTGACCCTATTTTCGACCCAAACCCCTTTTTTAAACTCAAAACCCTAATTCAAACCCTAAACCCTAATTTTGACCCAAAACCCTAATTTGGACCCAAAAAATTCAAACCCAAAACCCTAATTTTGACCCAAAGCCCTAATCTTGACCGAAAACCCTAATTCTGACCCAAAACCTTAATTCAAACCCTAAACCCTAATTTTGATTCAAAACCCTAATTCAAACCCAAAACAAATAATTTTGACCCTAAACCCTAAATTTGACCCAAAACCCTAATTTTGACCCGAAACCCAATTTTTAACCCAAAACCATAATTCTAACCCTATTTTTGACCCAAAACCCTATTTTTAACTCAAGACTAAGCCCTAAACCAAATTTTGACCCAAAGCCCTAAATTTAACCCAGAACCCTAATTTTGACCCGAAACACTAATTTTAACCCAAAACCCTAATTCAAACCCTAAACCCTAATTTTGACCCTAATTTTGATCCTAAACGCTAAGTTTGAAATAAAGCCTAATTCTAACCCTAATTTAGACCCAAAACCCTAATTCTAACCCTATTTTTGTCCCAAAATCCTTTTTTTAACTCAAAACCCGAAACCTTAATTTTGACCAAAAACCCAAATTTAGACCCAAAACCCTAATCTTAACCCAAATTTAGACCCAAAACCCTATTTCTAACCCTATTTTTGTCTCAAAACCCTATTTTTAACTCAAAACCCTAATTCAAACCCTAAATCCTAAATTTGAGCCTAAATCCTACATTAAAACCCTAATTCTAACCCTATTTTTGTCCCAAAACACTATTTTTAACTCAAAACCCGAAACCTTAATTTTTACCCAAAACACAAATTTTGACACAAAACCCTAATCCTAACCCTAATTTAGACCCAAAACCCTAATTCTAACCCTATTGTTCTACCAAAACCCTATTTCAAACCCTAAACCAAAATTTGACCCAAAACCCTAAATTTAACCCAGAACCCTAATTTTGACCTGAAAGCCTAATTTTAATTCAAAACCCTAATTCAATCCCTAAACCCAAATTTTGAATTTGACACAAAACTTAATTATAACCCTAATTTAGACCCAAAACCCTAATTCTAACCCTATTATTGTCCCAAAACCCTTTTTTTAACTCAAAACCCGAAACCTTAATTTTGACCC
This sequence comes from Sophora flavescens, assembly GCA_030762895.1. Taxonomy (NCBI): domain Eukaryota; kingdom Viridiplantae; phylum Streptophyta; class Magnoliopsida; order Fabales; family Fabaceae; genus Sophora; species Sophora flavescens. Next base: position 3,729,309 of record JAUPTC010000011.1, on the reverse strand, counting down.
AAAACCCAAATTTGACCCAAAACCCTAATCCTAACCCAAATTTAGACCCCAAACCCTAATTCTAACCCAATTTTTGTCCCAAAACCCTTTTTTTAACTCAAAACCCTAATTCAAACCCTAAACCCAAATTTGACCATAAACCCTAAATTTAACCCAGCACCCTAATTTTGACCTGAAACCCTAATTTTTACCCAAAACCCTAAATTTTGATGCTAAAACCTAAATTTAACACACAACCGTAAATTTGACCCTTAAACCTAATTGTAACCCAAAGCCTTTTGACCCAAAACCCTAATTCTGATCCAAAACTCTATTTCTAACCCTATTTTCGAACCAAAACCCTATTTTAAACTCAAAACCCTAATTCAAAACCTATACCCTAATTTTGACCCTAAACCTTTATTTAGTCCCAAAACCCTAATTCTAAACCTATTTTTGTCCCAAAAAATTTTTAACTCTAAACCCTAAACCTTAATTTTGACCCAAAACTCAAATTTTGACCCAAAACCCTAATTCTAACCCTAATTTACAGCCAACCCCCTAATTTTAACGTTATTTTTGTCCCAAAACCCTATTTTTAACTCAAACCCCTAATTCAAACCCTAAACCCTAATTTTGACCCTAAACCCTGAATTTGAACCAGAACCCCAATTTTGACCCGAAACCCTAATTTTAACCCAAAAACCTAAATTTTGACCATAAACCCTAAATTTAACCCAGAACCCTAATTTCAACCCAAAGCCCTAATTTTAGCCCTAATTTTGACCCAAAACCCTAATTCTGACCCTAATTTAGACCCAAAACCCTTTTTTTTACTCAAAACCCTAATTCAAACCCTAAACCCTAATTTTCACCAAAAAACATAATTATAACCCAAAACCCTAATTCTGACACAAAACCCTATTTTTAACCCAAAACCCTAATTCAAACCCTAAACCCTAATTTTGACCCTAAACCCTAATTATTATCCTAAACCCTAAATTTGACCCAGAACCCTCATTTTGACCTGAAACCCAATTTTTAACCCAAAACCCTAATTCTAACCCTATTTTTGACCCAAAACCCTATTTTTAACTCAAGACTTTAATTCAAACCCTAAACCAAATTTTGACCCAAAGCCCTAAATTTAACCCAGAACCCTAATTTTGAACCGAAACCCTAATTTTAACCCAAAACCCTAATTCAAACCTTAAACCCTAATTTTGACCCTAATTTTGATCCTAAACGCTAAGTTTGAAACAAAGCCTAATTCTAACCCTAATTTAGACCCAAAACCCTAATTCTAACCCTATTTTTGTCCCAACACCCTTTTTTTAACTCAAAATCCGAAACCTTAATTTTGACCCAAAACCCTAATCTTAACCCAAATTTAGACCCAAAACCTTATTTCTAACCCTATTTTTAACTCAAAACTCTAATTCAAACCCTAAATCCTTAATTTGACCCTAAATCCTAAATTAAAATCCTAATTCTAACCCTATTTTTGTCCCAAAACACTATTTTTAACTCAAAACCCGAAACCTTAATTTTGACCTAAAACACAAATTTTGACACAAAACCCTAATCCTAACCCTAATTTAGACCCAAAACCCTAATTCTAACCCTATTGTTCTCCCAAAACCCTATTTCAAACCCTAAACCAAAATTTGACCCAAAGCCCTAAATTTAACCCAGAACCCTAATTTTGACCCGAAACCCTAATTTTAACCCAAAACCCTAATTCAATCCCTAAACCCTAATTTTGAATTTGACGCAAAACCTAATTCTAACCCTAATTTAGACCCAAAACCCTAATTCTAACCCTATTATTGTCCCAAAACCCTAAACCCGAAACCCGAAACCTTAATTTTGAACCAAAACCCAAATTTGACCCAAAACCCTAATCCTAACCCAAATTTAGACCCAAAACCCTAATTCTAACCCAATTTTTGTCCCAAAACCCTTTTTTAAACTAAAAACCCTAATTCAAACCCTAAACCCGAACTTTACCCTAAACCCTAAATTTAACCCAGCACCCTAATTTTTACCCGAAACCCTAATTTTTACCCAAAACCCTAAATTTTGATGCTAAACCCTAAATTTAACCCAGAACCGTAAATTTGACCCATAAACCTAATTTTAACCCAAAGCCTTTTGACCCCAAACCCTAATTCTGATCCAAAACTCTATTTCTAACCCTATTTTCGAACCAAAACCCTATTTTAAACTCAAAACCCTAATTCAAACCCTATACCCTAATTTTTACCCCAAACCCTAATTTAGTCCCAAAACCATTTTTAACTCAAAACCCGAAACCTTAATTTTGACCCAAAACCCAAATTTTGACCCAAAAACCTAATCTTAACCCAAATTTAGACCCAAAACCCTATTTCTAACCCTATTTTTGTCCCAAAACCCTATTTTTAACTCAAAACCCTAATTCAAACTCTAAATCCTAAATTTGACCCTAAATCCTAAATTAAAACCCTAATTCTATCCCTATTTTTGTCCCAAAACACTATTTTTAACTCAAAACCCGAAACCTTAATTTTGACCCAAAACACAAATTTTGACACAAAACCCTAATCCTAACCCTAATTTAGATCCAAAACCCTAATTCTAACCCTATTGTTCTCCCAAAACCCTATTTCAAACCCTAAACCAAAATTTGACCCAAAACCCTAAATTTAACCCAGAACCCTAATTTTGACCTGAAACCCTAATTTTAATTCAAAATCCTAATTCAATCCCTGAACCCTTATTTTGAATTTGACGCAAAACCTAATTCTAACGCTAATTTAGACCCAAAACCCTAATTCTAACCCTATTATTGTCCCAAAACCCTTTTTTTTAACTCAAAACCCGAAACCTTAATTTTGAACCAAAACCCAAATTTGTTCCAAAACCCTAATCCTAACCCAAATTTAGACCCAAAAGCCTAATTCTAACCCAATTTTTGTCCTAAAACCCTTTTTTAAACTCAAAACCCTAATTCAAACCCTAAACCCAAATTTGACCCTAACCCCTAAATTTAACCCAGCAACCTAATTTTGATCCGAAACCCTAATTTTTACCCAAAATCCTAAATTTTGATGCTAAACCCTAAATTTAACCCAGAACCGTAAATTTGACCCATAAACCGAATTTTAACCCAAAGCCTTTTGACCAAAAACCCTAATTCTGATCCAAAACTCTATTTCTAACCCTATTTTCGAACCAAAACCCTATTTTAAACTCAAAACCCTATACCCTAATTTTGACCCTAAACCCTAATTTAGTCCCAAAACACTAATTCTAACCCTATTTTTGTCCCAAAAACATTTTTTAACTCTAAACCCTAAACCTTAATTTTGACCCAAAACTCAAATTTTGACCCAAAACCCTAATTTTAACCCTAATTTAGACCTAAACCCCTAATTTTAACGTTATTTTTGTACCAAAACCCTATTTTTAACTCAAAACCCTAATTCAAACCCTAAACCCTAATATTGACCCTAAACCCTAAAATTGAACCAGAACCCTAATTTTGACCCGAAACCCTAATTTTAACCCAAAAACCTAAATTTTGTTCATAAACCCTAAATTTAACCCAGAACCCTAATTTCAACCCAAAGCCCTAATTTTGACCCAAAACCCTAATTCTGACCCTAATTTAGACCAAAAACCCTTTTTTTTACTCAAAACCCTAATTCAAACCCTAAACCCTAATTTTGACCCAAAACCCTAATTATAACGCAAAACCCTAATTCTGACCCAAAACCCTATTTTTAACCCAAAACCCAAATTCAAACCCTAAACCTTAATTTTGACCCTAAACCCTAATTTTTATCCTAAACCCTAAATTTGACCCAAAACCCTAATTCTAACCCTATTTTAGACCCAAAACCCTGTCCTAGAACCCTAATTTTAACCCAAATCCCTAATTCTGACCCTATTTTTGACCCAAAACCCTAATTCAAACCCAAATCCCTAATTCTGACCCTAAACCCTAATTTTTATCCTAAACCCTAAATTTGACCCAAAACCTTAATTCTAACCCTATTTTAGACCTTAAACCATGTCCTAGAACCCTAATTTTAACCCAAATCCCTAATTCTGACCCTATTTTTGACCCAAAACCCTTTTTTAAACTCAAAACCCTAATTCAAACCCTAAACCCTAATTTTGACCCAAAACCCTAATTTGGACCCAAAACCGAAATTTTGACCCAAAACCCTAATTTTGACCCAAAGCCCTAATCTTGACCGAAAACCCTAATTCTGACCCAAAACCTTAATTCAAACCCTAAACCCTAATTTTGATTCAAAACCCTAATTCAAACCCAAAACAAATAATTTTGACCCTAAACCCTAAATTTGACCCAGAACCCTAATTTTGACCCGAAACCCAATTCTGACCCAAAACCTTAATTCAAACCCTAAACCCTAATTTTGATTCAAAACCCTAATTCAAACCCAAAACAAATAATTTTGACCCTAAACCCTAAATTTGACCCAAAACCCTAATTTTGACCCGAAACCCAATTTTTAACCCAAAACCATAATTCTAACCCTATTTTTGACCCAAAACCCTATTTTTAACTCAAGACTAAGCCCTAAACCAAATTTTGACCCAAAGCCCTAAATTTAACCCAGAACCCTAATTTTGACCCGAAACACTAATTTTAACCCAAAACCCTAATTCAAACCCTAAACCCTAATCCTAAACCCTAATTTTGATCCTAAACGCTAAGTTTGAAATAAAGCCTAATTCTAACCCTAATTTAGACCCAAAACCCTAATTCTAACCATATTTGTGTCCCAATTTCATTTTTTTTACTCAAAACCCGAAACCTTAATTTTGACCAAAAACCCAAATTTAGACCCAAAACCCTAATCTTAACCCAAATTTAGACCCAAAACCCTATTTCTAACCCTATTTTTGTCTCAAAACCCTATTTTTAACTCAAAACCCTAATTCAAACCCTAAATCCTAAATTTGAGCCTAAATCCTACATTAAAACCCTAATTCTAACCCTATTTTTGTCCCAAAACACTATTTTTAACACAAAACCCGAAACCTTAATTTTTACCCAAAACACAAATTTTGACACAAAACCCTAATCCTAACCCTAATTTAGACCCAAAACCCTAATTCTAACCCTATTGTTCTACCAAAACCCTATTTCAAACCCCAAACCAAAATTTGACCCAAAACCCTAAATTTAACCCAGAACCCTAATTTTGACCTGAAAGCCTAATTTTAATTCAAAACCCTAATTCAATCCCTAAACCCAAATTTTGAATTTGACACAAAACTTAATTATAACCCTAATTTAGACCCAAAACCCTAATTCTAACCCTATTATTGTCCCAAAACCCTTTTTTTAACTCAAAACCCGAAACCTTAATTTTGACCCAAAACCCAAATTTGACCCAAAACCCTAATCCTAACCCAAATTTAGACCCCAAACCCTAATTCTAACCCAATTTTTGTCCCAAAACCTTTTTTAACTCAAAACCCTAAATCAAACCCTAAACCCAAATTTGACCATAAACCCTAAATTTAACCCAAAACCTAATTTTGACCCGAAACCCTAATTTTTACCCAAAACCCTAAATTTTGATGCTAAAACCTAAATTTAAACCCCAAACCGTAAATTTGACCCCTAAACCTAATTTAACCCAAAGCCTTTTGACCCAAAACCCAATTCGATCCAAAACTCTATTTCTAACCCTTTTTCGAACCAAAACCCTATTTTAAACTCAAACCCTAATTCAAAACCTATACCCTAATTTTGAACCTAAACCTTTATTTAGTACCAAAACCCTAATTCTAAACCCATTTTTGTTTCCCAAAAAATTTTTAACTCTAAACCCTAAACCTTAATTTTGACCCAAAACTCAAATTTTGACCCAAAACCCTAATTCTAACCCTAATTTACCAACCCCTAATTTTAACGTTATTTTTGTCCCAAAACCCTATTTTTAACTCAAACCCCTAATTCAAACCCTAAACCCTAATTTTGACCCTAAACCCTAATTTGAACCAACCCCAATTTTGACCCAAAACCCTAATTTTAACCCAAAACCTAAATTTTGACCCAAAACCCTAAATTTAACCCAAACCCTAATTTCAAACCCAATAGCCCAAAATTTGACCCAAAACCCTACTGAACCCTAATTTAGACCCAAAACCCTTTTTTTTACTCAAAACCCTAATTCTAACCCTAAACCCTTTTCACCAAAAACATAAATAAAACCCAAAAACCTAATTCTGACAAAAAACCCGTATTTTTAACCCAAAACCCTAATTCAAACCCTAAACCCTAATTTTGACCCTAAACCCTAATTATTATCCTAAACCCTAATTTGACCTAACCCTCATTTTGACAAACCCATTTTTAACCCAAAACCCTAATTCTAACCCTATTTTTGACCCAAAACCCTATTTTTAACTCAAGACTTTAATTCAAACCCTAAACCAAATTTTGACCCAAAGCCCTAAATTTAACCCAGAACCCTAATTTTGAACCGAAACCCTAATTTTAACCCAAAACCCTAATTCAAACCTTAAACCCTAATTTTGACCCTAATTTTGATCCTAAACGCTAAGTTTGAAACAAAGCCTAATTCTTACCCTAATTTAGACCCAAAACCCTAATTCTAACCCTATTTTTGTCCCAACACCCTTTTTTTAACTCAAAATCCGAAACCTTAATTTTGACCCAAAACCCTAATCTTAACCCAAATTTAGACCCAAAACCTTATTTCTAACCCTATTTTTGTCCCAAAACCCTATTTTTAACTCAAAACTCTAATTCAAACCCTAAATCCTTAATTTGACCCTAAATCCTAAATTAAAATCCTAATTCTAACCCTATTTTTGTCCCAAAACACTATTTTTAACTCAAAACCCGAAACCTTAATTTTGACCTAAAACACAAATTTTGACACAAAACCCTAATCCTAACCCTAATTTAGACCCAAAACCCTAATTCTAACCCTATTTTTCTCCCAAAACCCTATTTCAAACCCTAAACCAAAATTTGACCCAAAGCCCTAAATTTAACCCAGAACCCTAATTTTGACCCGAAACCCTAATTTTAACCCAAAACCCTAATTCAATCCCTAAACCCTAATTTTGAATTTGACGCAAAACCTAATTCTAACCCTAATTTAGAACCAAAACCCTAATTCTAACTCTATTATTGTCCCAAAACCCTAAACCCGAAACCCGAAACCTTACTTTGAACCAAACCCAAATTTGACCCAAAACCCTAATCCTAACCCAAATTTAGACCCAAAACCCTAATTCTAACCCAATTTTTGTCCCAAACCCCTTTTAAACTAAAAACCCCATTCAAACCCTAAACCCAACCTTACCCTAAACCCTAATTTTAACCCAAAACCCTAATTCAAACCCGAAACCCTAATTTTACCCAAAACCCTAAATTTTGATGCTAAACCCTAAATCTAACCCAACAAATTTGACCCATAAACCTAATTTTAACCCAAAACCTTTGACCCCAAACCCTAATCCGATCCAAAACTCTTTTTCTAACCCTATTTTGAACCAAAACCCTATTTTAAACTCAAAACCCTAATTCAAACCCTATACCCTAATTTTACCCCAAACCCTAATTTAGTCCCAAAACCATTTTTAACTCAAAACCCAAACTAATTTTGACCCAAAACCCAAATTTTGACCCAAAACCCTAATATTAACCCAAATGTACACACAAAACCCTATTTCTAACCCTATTTTTGTCCCAAAACGCTATTTTTAACTTAAAACCCTAATTCAAACACTAAATCCTTAATTTGACCCTAAATCCTAAATTAAAACCATAATTCTAACCCTATTTTTGTCCCAAAACATTATTTTTAACTCAAAACCCAAAATCATAATTTTGACCCAAAACACAAATTTTGACACAAAACCCTAATCCTAACCCTAATTTAGACCCAAAACCCTAATTCTAACCCTATTGTTCTGCGAAAACCCTATTTCAAACCCTAAACCAAAATTTGACCCAAAACCCTAAATTTAACCCAGAACCCTAATTTTAACCTGAAACCCTAATTTTAATTCAAAATCCTAATTCAATCCCCAACCCTTATTTTGAATTACTCGAAACCTAATTCTAACGCTAATTTAGTCCCAAAACCCTAATTCTAACCCTATTTTTATCCCAAAACCCTTTTTTTTAACTCAAAACCCGAAACCTTAATTTTGAACCAAAACCCAAATTTGTTCCAAAACCCTAATCCTAACCCAAATTTAGACCCAAAAGCCTAATTCTAACCCAATTTTTGTCCTAAAACCCTTTTTTAAACTCAAAACCCTAATTCAAACCCTAAACCCAAATTTGACCCTAACCCCTAAATTTAACCCAGCAACCTAATTTTGATCCCAAAACCCTAATTTTTACCCAAAATCCTAAATTTTGATGCTAAACCCTAAATTTAACCTAAAACCGTAAATTTGACCCATAAACCGAACTTTAACCCAAAGCCTTTGACCAAAAACCCTAATTTCGATCCAAAACTCTCTTTCAAACCCTATTTACGAACCAAAACCCTGTATTAAACTCAAACAACCCTATCCCTAATTTTGACCCTAAACCCTAATTTAGTCCCAAAACACTAATTCTAACCCTATTTTTGTCCCAAAACCTTTTTTTATCTCTAAACCCTAAACCTTAATTTTGACCCAAAACTCAAATTTTGACCCAAAACTCAAATTTTGACCCAAATTTAGACCTAAACCCCTAATTTTAACGTTATTTTTGTACCAAAACCCTATTTTTAACTCAAAACCCTAATTCAAACCCTAAACCCTAATATTGACCCTAAACCCTAAAATTGAACCGAACCCTAATTTTGACCGAAACCCTAATTTTAACCCAAAAACCTAAATTTTGTTCATAAACCCTAAATTTAACCCAGAACCCTAATTTCAACCCAAAGCCCTAATTTTGACCCAAAACCCTAATTTTGACCCTAATTTAGACCAAAAACCCTTTTTTTTACTCAAAACCCTAATTCAAACCCTAAACCCTAATTTTGACCCAAAACCCTAATTATAACGCAAAACCCTAATTCTGACCCAAAACCCTATTTTTAACCCAAAACCCAAATTCAAACCCTAAACCTTTTTTTTGACCCTAAACCCTAATTTTTATCCTAAACCCTAAATTTGACCCAAAACCCTAATTCTAACCCTATTTTAGACCCAAAACCCTATCCTAGAACCCTAATTTTAACCCAAATCCCTAATTCTGACCCTATTTTTGACCCAAAACCCTAATTCAAACCCAAATCCCTAATTCTGACCCTAAACCCTAATTTTTATCCTAAACCCTAAATTTGACCCAAAACCCTAATTCTAACCCTATTTTAGACCCTAAACCCTGTCCTAGAACCCTAATTTTAACCCAAATCCCAAATTCTGACCCTATTTTTGACCCAAAATCCTTTTAAACTCAAACCCTAAATCAAACCCTAAACCCAATTTTGACCAAAACCCTAATTGGGACCCAAAACCGAAATATATACCAAAAACCCTAATTTTGACCCAAAGCCCTAATCTTGACCGAAAACCCTAATTCTGACCCAAAACCTTAATTCAAACCCTAAACCCTAATTTTGATTCAAAACCCTAATTCAAACCCAAAACAAATAATTTTGACCCTAAACCCTAATTTTGACCCAGAACCCTAATTTTGACCCGAAACCCAATTTTTAACCCAAAACCATAATTCTAACCCTATTTTTGACCCAAAACCCTATTTTTAACTCAAGACTAAGCCCTAAACCAAATTTTGACCCAAAGCCCTAAATTTAACCCAGAACCCTAATTTTGACCCGAAACCCTAATTTTAACCCAAAACCCTAATTCAATCCCTAAACCCAAATTTTGACCCTAATTTTGATCCCTAAACGCTAAGTTGGAATAAAAGCCTAATTCTAACCCTAACTTAGACCCAAAACCCTAATTCACCCCTATTTTTGTCCCAAAACCTTTTTTAACTCAAAACCCGAAATTTTGACCAAAAACCCAAATTTTGACCCAAAACCCTAATCTTAACCCAAATTTAGACCCAAAACCCTATTTCTAACCCTATTTTTGTCCCAAAACCCTATTTTTAACTCAAAACCCTAATTCAAACCCTAAATCCTAAACCAAAACCCTAATTCTAATCCTATTTTTGTCCCAAAATACTATTTTTAACTCAAAACCCGAAACCTTAATTTTGACCCAAAACACAAATTTTGACACAAAACCCTAATCCTAACCCTAATTTAGACCCAAAACCCTACTTCTAACCCTATTGTTCTCCCAAAACCCTATTTCAAACCCTAAACCAAAATTTGACCCAAAGCCCTAAATTTAACCCAGAACCCTAATTTTGACCCGAAACCCTTTTTTTTTTAACCAAAGAAGATCACCAGAAACCCATGGAAACTTGCCCAACTATGTTGGCACCCCAAGTCCCACCAATCACTGACAAAGACCATAAATTTATGAAAAGGAGGAGAAAAAGACAAAGATAACACCCAACCCCAACGAAAGAAAAGAGTTATTTAAACCTATAATTAGGTAGACCAATTTATTCCTAAGAAGTTTGAAAATAAAACTAAGACCTATTTTTCCACAAACCCCTGGGAAAGAATGCCGTAATTGGCTAATTTGTCAGCGCAGGAATTTCCCTCTCTAAGAATGTGTGTGCAACCAAAATGCATTTCCTTAGTTAAACTTAGGCAATTCATCCATCTGTTACGAAGCGGCTTTAGCCCGGACCGAATTCAAAGAAGCCTCAAAAGATATTACCTTCCCTTCAAATTTAAGTTGGTTTCTACAGAACCAAATACCCCCAATCACGTTTACAATTGCTGAGACAATGATGTCTCTGACTGGAGGTGAAGAAGGGGGGGTTGGATTGAAGAGGGTATTCAATAGGCATTTCCACAACACGAGAAGCGTGCAAGGCGGTTAACAGTAACAGCACGAGGAAGAAGGAAGGCCTGCAGGCCAAAAAAAGGTAAAAGTTTCATATGCTTGCAACACAAATCGCAAATGGAAACCACATGAC
>JAUPTC010000011.1:3580536-3717753 GCA_030762895.1 Sophora flavescens | reverse complement strand
TAAAAATGGTTTTGGGTCAAAATTAGGGTTAGAAAAATTAGTTTGCTACTAAATTAGGGTTTATTATCCAAACTAGGGTATAGGCTTTTAATTAGGGTTTTGGTTCGAAAATAAGGTTAGAAATAGAGTTTTGGATCATAATTAGGGTTTTGGGCCAAAAGGCTTTGAGTTAAAATTAGGTTTATGGGTCAAATTTACCGCTGGGTTAAATTTAGTGTTTAGGATGAAAATTTAGGGTTTGGGGTAAATATTAGGGTTTCAGATCAAAATTAGGGCGCTGGGTTAATTTTATGGTGTAGGGTCAAAGTTGGGTTTTGGTTTTTTAGTTAAAAATAGGGTTTTGGGACAAAAATAGGGTTTTGGGTCTAAATTTGGGTTAGGATTAGGGTTTTGCTCAAAATTTGGGTTTTGGGTCAAATTTGGGATTTGGGACAAAATTAAGGTTTCGGGTTTTGCGTTAAAAAGGGGTTTTGGGACAAAAATAGGGTTAGAATTAGGGGTTTGGGTCTCTATTAGGGTTAGAATTAGGCTTTGTTTCAAATGTAGCGTTTAGGATCAAAATTAGGGTCAAAATTAGGGTTTTGGGTTGGAAGTAGGGTTTTGGGTTAAAATTAGGGTTTAGGGTCAAAATTAGGGTTTTGGGTCAAAATTTCGGTTTTGAGTCCAAAGTAGCGTTTTAGGTCAAAATTAGGGTTTAGGTTTTGAATTAGGGATTTGGGTTAAAATTAGGGTTTCGTGTCAAAATTTGGTTATGGGTCAAATTTAGGGCTTTCGGTTAAAATTAGGGTTCTAGGACAGGGTTTTGGGTCTAAATTAGGGTTTAGGGTCAAAATGAGGGTATAGGGTTTGAATTAGGGTTTTGGGTTAAAAATAGGGTTTTGGGTCAGAAATAGGGTTTTGGGTTATAGTTAGGGTTTTGGGTGAAAATTTGGGTTTAGGGTTTGAATTAGGGTTTCGAGTAAAAAAAAGGGTTTTGGGTCTAAATTAGGGTCAGAATTAAGGTTTTGGGTCAAAATTAGGGCTTTGGGTTGAAATTAGGGTTCTTGGATAAATTTAGGGTTTATGGTCAAAATTTCGGTTTTTGGGTTAAAATTAGGGTTTCGGGTCAAAATTAGGGTTCTGGTTCAAATTTAGGGTTTAGGGTCAAAATTAGGGTTTATGGTTTGAATCTGGGTTTTGAGTTAAAAATTGGGTTTTGGGATAAAAATAGGGTTAAAATTAGGGGTTTGGGTCTAAATTAGGGTTAGAACTAGGGTTTTGGGTCAAAATTTGAGTTTTGGGTCATAATTAAGGTTTAGGGTTTATACTAAAAAAATGGTTTTGGGACAAAATTAGGGTTAGCATTATGGTTTTGGGACTAAATTAGGGTTTAGGGTCAAAACTAGGGTATAGGGTTTGAATTAGGGTTTTGAGTTTAAAATAGGGTTTTGGTTCGAAAATAGGGTTAGAAATAGAGTTTTGGATCAGAATTAGGGTTTTGGGTCAAAAGGCTTTGGGTTAAAATTAGGTTTATGGGTGAAATTTATGGTTCTGGGTTAAATTTAGGGTTTAGCATCAAAATTTAGGATTTTGGGTAAAAATTAGGGTTTCGGATCAAAATTAGGGTGCTGGGTTAAATTTAGGGTTTAGGGTCAAATTTGGGTTTAGGGTTTTGAGTTAAAAATAGGGTTTTGGGACAAAAATAGGGTTTTGGGTCTAAATTTGGGTTAGGATTAGGGTTTTGGGTCAAAATTTGGGTTTTGGGTCAAATTTGGGATTTGGGTCAAAATTAAGGTTTCAGGTTTTGAGTTAAAAAAGGTTTTGGGACAAAAATAGGGTTAGAATTAGGGTTTTGGGTCTAAATTAGGGTTAGAATTAGGCTTTGTTTCAAATTTAGCATTTAGGATCAAAATTAGGGTCAAAATTAGGGTCTAGGGTTTGAATTAGGGTTTTGGGTTAAAATTAGGGTTTCAGGTCAAAATTAGGGTTCTGGGTTAAATTTAAGGCTCTGTGTCAAAATTTGGTTTAAGGTTTGAATTAAGTTTTTGAGTTAAATATAGGGTTTTGGGTCAAAAATAGGGTTAGAATTAAGGTTTTGGGTTAAAAATAGGGTTTCAGGTCAAAATTTGGGTTCTGAGTCAAATTTACGGTTTAGGGTCAAAAATAGGGTTTTGGGTTTGAATTAGGGTTTATGGTTTGAATTAGTGTTTTGGGTTAAAAATAGGGTTTTGCGTCAAAATTAGGGTTTTGGGTCAGAATTAGGGTTTTCGGTCAAGATTAGGGTTTTGGGTCAAAATTTCGATTTTGGGTCCAAATTAGGTTTTTGGGTCAAAATTAGGGTTTAGGGTTTGAATTAGGGTTTTGAGTTTAAAAAAGGGTTTTGGGTCCAAAATAGGGTCAGAATAAGGGATTTGGGTTAAAATTAGGGTTCTAGGACAGGGTTTTGGGTCTTAAATAGGGTTAGAATTAGGGTTTTGGGTCAAATTTAGGGTTTAGGATAAAAATTAGGGTTTAGGGTCAAAATTAGGGTATAGGGTTTGAATTAGGGTTTTGGTTAAAAATAGGGTTTTGGGTCAGAATTAGGGTTTTGGGTCAAAATTAGGGTTGAGGGTTTGAATTAGGGTTTTGAGTAAAAAAAAGGTTTTGGGTCAGAATTAGGGTTTTGGGACAAAATTAGGGCTTTGGGTTGAAATTAGGATTCTGGGTTAAATTTAGGGTTTAAGGTCAAAATTTAGGTTTTTGGGTTAAAATTAGGGTTTCGGGTCAAAATTAGGGTTCTGGTTCAAATTTAGGGTTTAGGGTCAAAAATAGGGTTTAGGGTTTGAATTAGGGTATTGAGTTAAAAGTAGGGTTTGGGGACAAAAATGACGTTAAAATTAGGAGTTTGGGTCTAAATTAGGGTTTTGGGTCAAAATTTGAGTTTTGGGTCAAAATTAAGGTTTAGGGTTTAGAGTTAAAAAATGGTTTTGGGACAAAAATAGGTTTAGAATTAGGTTTTTGGGACTAAATTAGGGTTTAGGGTCAAAATTAGGGTATAGGGTTTGAATTAGTGTTTTGAGTTTAAAATAGGGTTTTGGTTCTAAAATAGGGTTAGAAATAGAGTTTTGGATCAGAATTAGGGTTTTGGGTCAAAAGGCTTTGGGTTAAAATTAGGTTTATGGGTCAAATTTATGGTTCTGGGTTAAATTTAGGGTTTAGCATCAAAATTTAGGGGTTGGGGTAAAAATTAGGGTTTCAGGTCAAAATTAGGGTGCTGGGTTAAATTTAGGGTTTAGGGTCAAATTTGGGTTTAGGGTTTGAATTAGGGTTTTGAGTTTGAAAACGGGTTTTGGGACAAAAATAAGGTTAGAATTAGGGTTTTGGGTCTAAATTTGGGTTAGGATTAGGGTTTTGGGTCAATTTTGGGTTTTGGGTCAAAATTAAGGTTTCGGGTTTAGGGTTTAGGGTTAAGGGTTTTGGGACAATGATAGGGTTAGAATTAGGGTTTTGGGTCTAAATTAGGGTTAGAATTAGGTTTTGTGTCAAATTCAAAATTAGGGTTTAGGGTTTGAATTAGGGTTTTGGGTTAAAATTAGGCTAACCAGAATTTGAAGAAGGATCATCTTAAAGCCCGTCATAGGGCTGGACCTCATAACTTTGCCTAATGAAGATGCTTTATTGGAACGCTAGAGGCGTTGCCAACCTAGACACTAGGTTAGTTCTTAAAAGGTTACTTCTTGTGAATAACCCAGAATTTCTTTTCATTGCTGAACCATGGATTAGGATTGATCAATTTCCGAGAAGATTTTTCAGTAGCTTGCATCTTAAAGTTTTTGCGGTTAATGATAGAGATAATTTGGCTCCAAATCTTTGGTGCATTTTCCATGAAAACATTTCTCCGTCTGTTATTAGTAGATCTACTCAGCATGTCTCTTTTTCCATCAATTGGGAGAATAGCTTGTTATATTGCTCTGCTGTTTATCAGGCCACTAATTATCTTTCCGTAGGATTTTGTGGAATGAGTTAAATTTGTTGCAGGATAACCACCCAGGATCTTGGTGCTTCATTGGTGACTTCAACGCCATTTTAGGAAATCATGAGCATAGAGGCAGATTAGCTCCGTCTCAAATTTCTTGCAATGATTTCAAAGATTGGTCTGATGCTCATAGCCTCTCTCATCCGCTACAAGAGGTTCCTTGTACACCTGGTCCAATGGAAGAAGGGGTAACAACCTCACAAAAAGAGATTGGATAGAGTGGTTTGCAATGATGCTTGGTTGGATTCTTGGACAAGTGTCTCTTGTTACACCTTAACTAGAAGTAAACCGATCATTTTCCAATCCTTTTATCACCGGAAAAACAGCAACCAACTCTTACGACTCGTCTTTCAAATTCCTCAGAATGTGGGCTCAACATCAGGACTGCAGTGGTATTGTATCGGAAGCTTGGAAGTTGCATGTTGTTGGTTGCCCAATGGACATTCTTTCTGAAAAATTAAAGCATCTGAAACATAAGTTGAAGGCCTGGAACAGAGATGTGTTTGGCAATGTTCATGACAGAGTTAGCAAGGCTCAACAGGCCATGGACAAAATTCAAGAGCAAACCTCTATGCTTGGCTACTCTGATGACCGATCTGAGCAGGAAAAAGTTGCCCAAATGGAATTAAGTCTTGCTCTTTCATTCTAGGAGGAATTCTGGAGAGAAAAATACAGAATTGATTGGCACTCCAATGGTGACAGAAACACGTCCTTCTTCCATAAAGTTACTAAATTCATAAATACAACCAAGAAAATGTCCATGTTGAAAAAGGATGGTCTGATTCTGGACAGAAAAGAGGATATAGAATCTCATGTTTGTAAATACTACACTTCACTGTTTGCCTCTGAGAACAACTGTAGTGATAATGGTTTGATTGAGCAAGTCATATCTCCTGTAGTGAGCCTTGAGGACAACATTATGCTGACCAATCTGCCCTCTTTGGAGGAAGTCAAAAATGCAGTTTTCTCCATGAATATTAATGGCGCCCCAGGACCGGATGGCTTTGGTGCCTTTTTTCATCGAGAGATGCGGGATGTGGTTGGGCATGATGTTTTTGATGTCTGTTCTTGATTCTTCAGCAGGGTTGGATTTTGCCTAACTTCAACTCTAATGTGGTGGTTTTAATTCCCAAGACTCCGGAGGCTGTGTCAATTGATCAGTATAGACCAATCTCCCTGGCAAATTTTAAATTCAAAATTATTACAAAGGTTTTAGCTGACAAGTTAGCTGTGGTGGCTCCTAAGATTATCTCGGAAAATCAAAGGGGCTTCATCAAAGGTAGACATATACATGACTGCATTGGAGTTGCCTCCGAAGCTGTAAACCTTATGCACAAACGCTCATTTGGAGGTAACATTGCTCTAAAGATTGATATCAAGAAGGCCTTTGACTCTTTAGATTGGAATTTTCTACTTAAGGTCCTTCACCAGTTTGGATTTGATCCTATTTTCTACAATTGGGTGAAAACTGTCTTGCTCTCTGCAAAGATGTCTATTTCCGGTTAATGGTAATCCAGTTGGATTTTTCTCTTGTAAGAGGGCGTTAGACAAGGGGATCCTCTGTCCCCCCTCCTTTTGGGGGTGGGAGGAAGTACTTAGCAGAGCTATCTCTCTTCTTGTCCAACAAGGGAAGCTGTTACCTATGTCGAGTCCCAGAGGCTACCAAGTCCCTTCTCATGTGCTATATGATGATGACATCCTTATCTTTTGTAGGGGAACCAAGAGAAACATAGATTGTTTAATGTCTTTGCTCACAAGGTACGGTGAGGCCTCGGGCCAATTGATTAGTTTAGACAAATCCAAAGTCTATCACGGGAATGTTCCATCTAGAAAATTGACGGAGACTATTAATACCCTTGGTTTTAAACTGGTCCATCTCCTTTTATTTATCTTGGTGTGCCCTTTTTAGAGGCAAACCAAAGAAGATTCATCTGATATATATTGCGAGACAAGATCAAGATCAAATTGGCCAATTGGAAGGGTGCAATGTTGTCCGTTATGGGAAGGGTCCAAGTGGTCAAGTCTACAATTCAGGGTATGTTACTCTACTCTTTCCGATTTATGTTTGTGCCACTTCCTAATTAAAACTGCTAGACACCTGGATTAGGAACTTCATTTGGTCGGGTAGCATTGATTCTCGGAAGATAGTCACGGTAGCTTGGAACACCGTGTGCTCCCCTTTTCTCGAGGGTGGCCTCAGGATTGAGATCCCTTAGCTCTATTAATAAAGCGACCTTCTTGAAAAGATCTTTGGGAGCTAGTTTCTTCGGACAAACAATGGGCGCTCCTCCTTCGTGCAAGGGTCTTTCGAAAAAAACCCCAATCCAAGTATCACATAAGCTCTTCGATTTGGGCAGGTATGAAAAATCAAATCTTGTTTGTCATAGCTAACGGTAGATGGAATGTTGGAAATGGCTCAAATATCAATTTCTAGACCGATTGTTGATTGTCCAATCCTATTGTTGATCTTTCGGATATCCCGTATAGTGTGCACCATTTATTGCGGGCCAAAGTAGAGGATTTTATTGATCATGGCAAATGGAAGATCCTCAAGCCATCTTGGAGCGCAATCAAAATCTGTCCTCTGAACTCAGCCGTATTAGCATCCCTATCTCTCCTGTGAATGACTCATTGTACTGGGCCGCCTCTAATTCTGGTGAGTTAACTGATGAGCCTCTGTTTGACTGGTTTTATAACCAGTAAAGACCTTGGCTTTGTGCTTATTTTATATCATTTTTACCCAAATTAGACTTGATTGTTTCTAAGTAGTATTTTGAGTCTGTAAAGTGTTTTTAAGTTAATTTAGTTGATTTAGAGTGAATAAAGTATTTACTTTTATTTTCTATTTTCAGGTTAATAAAAAGGAATAATTCTGGAGTTTCTCACCCCTGAGAAGGCTGCTCGCCCTATGAACAGAAGGTGACTGTTCTGAAATTGTAAAACTTTTCTGTCTCGTCCGCGAAGAAGGACTCGCCTCGCGAGTACCGGAAGTCGAGAGCATCACGGTTTACCCGTGTTGAAGGCCACCAGGCGTAACGATTGGGAATTTGAAGAGTTCGCCTCGCGAATGATATGCTCGCCTCGCGAGAAGACCAAGAGTTGCAGACCTTTCGCATAATTCACCTCGCGGCGCGGTGCTTCGCCTCGCGAGAGACTTGGATTCGAAACGTGTATATAAACAGTCTTAAGCGTAAGCGAGGAGTGTGGTCAGAATTAGCCAGTTTTGGCTAGTTTCTGAACTGGTTTTTATTCTTTTGTTTTAGTTTAGATAGTTGTTTTACTTTTGTAATGGAGAACTAGTCTCCTAGATTAATCTATTGTGATTGGTTTCTGTTAAGACTTGAGGCTTCTGTAATCCTGTTTCATTTGCTTTTCTCTTTTCAATGCCATGCTTTATATTTTTGTTTGCTTAATTCAGGAGTATATTGTGTTGTGTTGGTTTATCTCGGTGATATCATGTTCTTATATATAATCGCGTTTGCTTAATTCGCGTGTGTACATTTCGTGTTCGCTTAGTTCACGAAGTGCTTAACCCCGTTTCCATAATTCGGGAATAGGAACATAAATCTGAAGTAGTGGTTCCTCTTGTGAATAATTGCTACAACGGGAGAGGATTAGAATCGCTTTAGGGTTGCATGAACCGATGATAGTTGGGAAACCAAAAGCAGTAGGTTAATCGCTTTAGCTTATTTGGTAACTGCTCTATTTTCTTGCTTTGTTTTCTGTTTTGTTTAATTTAGTTTCAATCTCAAAAACCCCAACTTCTGACTTTTTCTAATTTTTTCTGTTAATAATAACAACACTAAAGAGTCCTTGAGAGACGATCCGAGTTGTCGCTCTATACTACATTATTTTGTAAACGCTCGTTCTTTTTGGCGCGTGGCGATAGCGCGGTCATTAACCTCGAAAGATGCCTACAGTTTTCTGTTTCCGGCAACATCTGCTTTATCTTGGTGTAAGCTTATTTGGTCCACTTCTATTCCTCCATCCAAATCTTTCCTCACCTGGCGCCTCTTTCATAATAAGGTCCCAACTGAGGATAAGCTCTGGTCTCGTGGATGTCATGTGGTTTCCATTTGCAGTTTGTGTTGCCATGCATATGAAACTTCAGATCACCTTTTTTTTGGTTGCAGCTTTGCTCTTGGTTCGGAATCGGCTTAGTTACATGTTGAACATGCCTATTGATACCCTCTTCAATCCAAACCGTCCTTTCGGTTTGCAAAGAAATTGGATCTCTCAAGTCGAGACATCATTGTCTCAAAGCAATTGTAAACGTGATTGGGGGTATTTGGTTTCAGAGAAACCAACTTAAATTTGAAGGGAAGGTAATATCTTTTGAGGCTTCTTTGAATTCGGTCCGGGCTAACGTGGCTTTATCTGGAAATTCTTCTTCAGGTACCATGTCTTCTGCCATTGAGGATTTCATTATCTTAAAGCACTTCCAGGTTATTGGTAAGCCCATTCGAGCTCCAGTGAATAAGGAGGTTTTTTGGTATCCTCCAAAAACGGGTTGGGTTAAGGCTAACAATGGGTGCGGCCGTGAGGTTCCCCTGGAAGGGCTGCTTGTGGTGGCATTTTTAGGGACAACAGCTCAGCCATTCTGGGTTGTTTTTCCTATCATATTGGAATATCTGATGCTTTCTCTGCTGAGATCATGGGCGCCATTCTCTCCATTGAACTGGCACATAAGAAGAATTGGCGCAAGCTTTGGCTTGAGTGTGACTCAAAGTTGGCAGTGGAATCTTTCTCCAACCCAAAGTTGGTTCCTTGGCCGCTTCGTAACAGATGGATGAATTGCCTGAGTTTAACTAAGGAAATGCATTTTGGTTGCACACACATTCTTAGAGAGGGAAATTCCTGCGCTGACAAATTAGCCAATTACGGCATTCTTTCCCAGGGGTTTGTCTGGTGGAATATAGGTCCTAGTTTTATTTTACAAGACTTCTTCCGGAATAGGATTGGTCTACCTAATTATAGGTTTAAATAACTATGTTTCTTTCATGGATTTTGGTGTTGTCCCCCCATGCTTTGTACTGTTTTCTCCTTTTTAATAAATTTATGGTGTGCTGCAAGTGATTGGTGGGACTTGGGGTGCCAACATAGTTGGGATGTCAAGTTTCCACAGTGATGCCTTTGCACCCCATTTTGGTTAAAAAAAAGGGTTTCGGGTCAAAATTAGGGTTCTGGGTTAAATTTAGGGCTTTGGGTCAAATTTTGGTTTAGGGTTTGAAATAGGGTTTTGGGTCTAAATTAGGTTTAGGATTAGGGTTTTGTGTCAAAATTTGTGTTTTGGGTCAAAATTAAGGTTTCGGGTTTTGAGTTAAAAATAGTGTTTTGGGATAAAAATAGGGTTAGAATTAGGGTTTTGGTTTAGGATTTAGGGTTTGAAATAGGGTTTTGGGACAAAAATAGGGTTAGAAATAGGGTTTTGGGTCTAAATTTGGGTTAAGATTAGGGTTTTGGGTCAAAATTTGGGTTTTGGGTCAAAATTAAGGTTTCGGGTTTTGAGTTAAAAAAAGGGTTTTGGGACAAAAATAGGGTTAGAATTAGGGTTTTGGGTCTAAATTAGGGTTAGAATTAGGCTTTGTTTCAAACTTAGCGTTTAGGATCAAAATTAGGGTCAAAATTAGGGTTTAGGGTTTAGGGTTTGAATTAGGGTTTTGGGTTAAAATTAGGGTTTCGGGTCAAAATTAGGGTTCTGGGTTAAATTTAGGGCTTTGGGTCAAAATTTGGTTTAGGGCTTAGTCTTGAGTTAAAAATAGGGTTTTGGGTCAAAAATAGGGTTAGAATTATGGTTTTGGGTTAAAAATTGGGTTTCGGGTCAAAATTAGGGTTCTGGGTCAAATTTAGGGTTTAGGGTCAAAATTATTTGTTTTGGGTTTGAATTAGGGTTTTGAATCAAAATTAGGGTTTAGGGTTTGAATTAGGGTTTTGGGTCAGAATTAGGGTTTTCGGACAAGATTAGGGCTTTGGGTCAAAATTAGGGTTTTGGGTCAAAATTTCGGTTTTGGGTCCAAATTAGGGTTTTGGGTCAAAATTAGGGTTTAGGGTTTGAATTCGGGTTTTGAGTTTAAAAAAGGGTTTTGGGTCAAAAATAGGGTCTGAATTAGGGATTTGGGTTAAAATTAGGGTTCTAGGACAGGGTTTAACGTCTAAAATAGGGTTAGAATTAAGGTTTTGGGTCAAATTTAGGGTTTAGGATAAAAATTAGGGTTTAGGGTCAGAATTAGGGATTTGCGATTGAATTAGGGTTTAGGGTCAAAAATTGGGTCAGAATTAGGGATTTGGGTTAAACTTAGGGTTCTAGGACAAGGTTTTGGGTCTAAAATAGGGTTAGAATTAGGGTTTTGGGTCAAATTTAGGGTTTAGGATAAAAATTAGGGTTTAGGGTCAAAATTAAGGTTTAGGGTTTGAATTAGGGTTTTGGGTTAAAAATAGGGTTTTGGGTCAGAATTAGGGTTTTGGGTTATAATTAGGGTTTTGGGTCAAAATTAGGGTTTAGGGTTTGAATTAGGGTTTTGAGTAAAAAAAAGGGTTTTTGGTCTAAATTAGGGTCAGAATTAGGGTTTTGGGTCAAAATTAGGGCTTTGGGTTGAAATTAGGGTTCTGGGTTAAATTTAGGGTTTATGAACAAAATTTAGGTTTTTGGGTTAAAATTAGGGTTTCGGGTCAAAATTAGGGTTCTGGTTCAAATTTAGGGTTTAGGGTCAAAATTAGGGTTTAGGGTTTGAATTAGGGTTTTGAGTTAAAAATAGGGTTTTGGGACAAAAATAACGTTAAAATTAGGGGTTTAGGTCTAAATTAGGGTTAGAATTAGGGTTTTGGGTCAAAATTTGAGTTTTGGGTCAAAATTAAGGTTTAGGGTTTAGAGTTAAAAAATGTTTTTGGGACAAAAATAGGGTTAGAATTAGGGTTTTGGGACTAAATTAGGGTTTAGGGTCAAAATTAGGGTATAGGGTTTGAATTAGGGTTTTGAGTTTAAAATAGGGTTTTGGTTCGAAAATAGGGTTAGAAATAGAGTTTTGGATCAGAATTAGGGTTTTGGGTCAAAAGGCTTTGGGTTAAAATTAGGTTTATGGGTCAAATTTACGGTTCTGGGTTAAATTTAGGGTTTAGCATCAAAATTTAGGATTTTGGGTAAAAATTTGGGTTTCGGATCAAAATTAGGGTGCTGGGTTAAATTTAGGGGTTAGGGTCAAATTTGGGTTTAGGGTTTGAATTAGGGTTTTAAGTTAAAAATAGGGTTTTGGGTCTAAATTTGGGTTAGGATTAGGGTTTTGGGTCAAAATTACGGTTTCGGGTTTTATGTTAAAAAAAGGTTTTGGGACAAAAATAGGGTTAGAATTAGGGTTTTGGATCTAAATTAGGATTAGAATTAGGCTTCGTTTCAAATTTAGCGTTTAGGATCAAAATTAGGGTCAAAATTAGGGTTTAGGGTTTGAATTAGGGTTTTGGGTTAAAATTAGGGTTTCGGGTCAAAATTACGGTTCTGGGTTAAATTTAGGGCTCTGTGTCAAAATTTTGTTTAAGGTATGAATTATGGTTTTGAGTTAAATATAGGGTTTTGGGTAAAAAATAGGGTTAGAATTAAGGTTTTGGGTTAAAAATAGGGTTTCGGGTCAAAATTAGGATTCTGGGTCAAATTTAGGGTTTTGGGTCAAAATTAGGGTTTTGGGTTTGAATTAGGGTTTATGGTTTGAATTAGTGTTTTGGGTTAAAAATAGGGTTTTGCGTCAAAAATAGGGTTTTGGGTCAGAATTAGGGTTTCCGGTCAAGATTAGGGCTTTGGTTCGAAATTAGGGTTTTGGGTCAAAATTTCGGTTTTGGGTCAAAATTAGGGTTTTGGGTCAAAATTAGGGTTTAGGGTTTGAATTAGGGTTGTGTTTAAAAAAGGGTTTTGGGACCAAAATAGGGTCAGAATTAGGGATTTGGGTTAAAATTAGGGTTCTAGGACAGGGTTTTGGATCTAAAATACGGTTAGAATTAGTGTATATGGTTTGAATTAGGGTTTTGGTTAAAAATAGGGTTTTGGGTCATAATTAGGGTTTTGGGTCAGAATTAGGGTTTTGGGTCAAAATTAGGGTTGAGGGTTTGAATTAGGGTTTTGAGTAAAAAAAGGTTTTGGGTCTAAATTAGGGTTAGAATTAGGGTTTTGGTTCAAAATAAGGACTGAGGTTTGAAATTATGGTTCTGGGTTAAATTTAGGGTATAGGGTCAAAATTTATGTTTTTGGGTTAAAATTAGGGTTTCGGGTCAAAATTAGGGTTCTGGTTCAAATTTCGGGTTTAGGGTCAAAAATCGGGTTTAGGGTTTGAATTAGGGTTTTGAGTTAAAAATAGGGTTTTGGGACAAAAATAGGGTTAGAAATAGGGTTTTGGGTCTAAATTTTGGTTAGGATTAAGGTTTTGGGTCAAAATTTGGGTTTTGGGTCAAAATTAAGGTTTAGGGTTTAGAGTTAAAAAATGTTTTTGGGACAAAAATAGGGTTTGAATTAGGGTTTTGGGACTAAATTAGGGTTTAGGGTCAAAATCAGAGTATAGGGTTTGAATTAGGGTTTTGAGTTTAAAATACGGTTTTGGTTCGAAAATAGGGTTAGAAATAGAGTTTTGGATCAGAATTAGGGTTTTGGGTAAAAAAGCTTTTTTGTTAAAATTAGGTTTATGGGTCAAATTTATGGTTCTGGGTTAAATTTAGGGTTTAGCATCAAAATTTAGGGTTTGGGGTAAAAATTAGGGTTTCGGGTCAAAATTAGGGTTTAGGGTCAAATTTGGGTTTAGGGTTTGAATTAGGGTTTTGAGTTTAAAAAAGGGTTTTGGGACAAAAATAGGGTTAGAATTAGGGTTTTGGGTCTAAATTTGGGTTAGGATTAGGGTTTTGGGTCAAATTTGGGTTTTGGGTCAAAATTAAGGTTTCGGGTTTAGGGTTTAGGGTTAAGGGTTTTGGGACAATAATAGGGTTAGAATTAGGGTTTTGGGTCTAAATTAGGGTTAGAATTAGGTTTTGTGTCAAATTCAAAATTAGGGTTTAGGGTTTGAATTAGGGTTTTGGGTTAAAATTAGGGTTTCGGGTCAAAATTAGGGTTCTGGGTTAAATTTAGGGCTTTGGGTCAAATTTTGGTTTAGGGTTTGAAATAGGGTTTTGGGAGAACAATAGGGTTAGAATTAGGGTTTTGGGTCTAAATTAGGGTTAGGATTAGGGTTGTGTCAAAATTTGTGTTTTGGGTCAAAATTAAGGTTTCGGGTTTTGAGTTAAAAATAGTGTTTTAGGACAAAAATAGGGTTAAAATTAGGGTTTTGGTTTAGGATTTAGGGTTTGAATTAGGGTTTTGAGTTAAAAATAGGGTTTTGGGACAAAAATAGGGTTAGAAATAGGGTTTTGGGTCTAAATTTGGGTTAAGATTAGGGTTTTGGGTCAAAATTAAGGTTTCGGGGTTTTGAGTTAAAAAAAGGATTTTGGGACAAAAATAGGGTTAGAATTAGGGTTTTGGGTCTAAATTAGGGTTAGAATTAGGCTTTGTTTCAAACTTAGCGTTTAGGATCAAAATTAGGGTTTAGGGTTTGAATTAGGGTTTTGGGTTAAAATTAGGGTTTCGGGTCAAAATTAGGGTTCTGGGTTAAATTTACGGCTTTGGGTCAAAATTTGGTTTAGGGCTTAGTCTTGAGTTAAAAATAGGGTTTTGGGTCAAAAATAGGGTTAGAATTATGGTTTTGGTTTAAAAATTGGGTTTCGGGTCAAAACTAGGGTTCGGGTCAAATTTAGATTTTAGGGTCAAAAATATTTGCTTTGGGTTTGAATTAGGGTTTTGAATCAAAATTAGGGTTTAGGGTTTGAATTTGGGTTTTGGGTCAGAATTAGGGTTTTCGGGCAAGATTAGGGCTTTGGGTCAAAATTTTGGTTTTGGGTCCAAATTAGGGTTTTGGGTCAAAATTAGGGTTTAGGGTTTGAATTAGGCTTTTGAGTTTAAAAAAGGGTTTTGGGTCAAAAATAGGGTCAGAATTAGGGATTTGGGTTAAAATTAGGGTTCTAGGACATGGTTTAGGGTCTAAAATAGGGTTAGAATTAGGGTTTTGGGTCAAATTTAGGGTTTAGGATAAAAATTAGGGTTTAGAGTCAGAATTAGGGATTTGGGTTTGAATTATGGTTTTGGGTCAAAAATAGGGTCAGAATTAGGGATTTGGGTTAAAATTAGGGTTCTAGGGCAGGGTTTTGGGTCAAAAATAGGGTCAAAATTAGGGATTTGGGTTAAAATTAGGGTTCTAGGACAGGGTTTTGGGTCTAAAATAGGGTTAGAATTTGGGTTTTGGGTCAAATTTAGGGTTTAGGATAAAAATTAGGGTTTAGGGTCAAAATTAAGGTTTAGGGTTTGAATTAGGGTTTTGGGTTATAATTCAGGTTTTGGGTTATAATTAGGGTTTAGGGTTTGAATTAGGGTTTTGAGTAAAAAAAAGGGTTTTGGGTCTAAATTAGGGTCATAATTAGGGTTTTTGGTCAAAATTAGGGCTTTGGGTTGAAATTAGGGTTCTGGTTTAAATTTAGGGTTTATGGAGAAAATTTAGGTTTTTGGGTTAAAATTAGGGTTTCGGGTCAAAATTAGGGTTCTGGTTCAAATTTAGGGTATAGGGTCAAAATTAGGGTTTAGGGTTTGAATTAGGGTTTTGAGTTAAAAATAGGGTTTTGCTACAAAAATAACGTTAAAATTAGGGGTTTAGGTCTAAATTAGGGTTAGAATTAGGGTTTTGTGTCAAAATTTGAGTTTTGGGTCAAAATTAAGGTTTAGGGTTTAGAGTTTAAAAATGTTTTTGGGAAAAAAATAGGGTTAGAATTAGGGTTTTGGGACTAAATTAGGGTTTAGGGTCAAAATTAGGGTATAGTGTTTGAATTAGGGTTTTGAGTTTAAAATAGGGTTTTGGTTCGAAAATAGGGTTAGAAATAGAGTTTTGGATCAGAATTAGGGTTTTGGGTCAAAAGACTTTGGGTTAAAATTAGGTTTATGGGTCAAATTTACGGTTCTGGGTTAAATTTAGGGTTTAGCATCAAAATTTAGGGTTTTGGGTAAAAATTAGGTTTTTAGGTCAAAACTAGGGTGCTGGGTTAAATTTAGGGTTTAGGGTCAAATTTGGGTTTAGGGTTTGAATTAGGATTTTGAGTTAAAAAAAGGGTTTTGGGACAAAAATAGGGTTAGAATTAGGGTTTTGGGTCTAAATTTGGGTTAGGATTAGGGTTTCGGGTTAAATTTGGGTTTTAGGTCAAAATTAAGGTTTCGGGTTTTGAGTTAAAAAAAGGTTTTGGGACAATAATAGGGTTAGAATTAGGGTTTTGGGTCTAAATTAGGGTTAGAATTAGGTTTTGTGTCAAATTCAAAATTAGGGTTTATGGATTGAATTAGGGTTTTGGGTTAAAATTAGGGTCTCAGCTCAAAATTAGGGTTCTGGGTGAAATTTAGGGTTTTGGGTCCAATTTTGGTTTAAGGTTTGAAATAGGGTTTTGGGACAAAAATAGGGTTAGAAATAGGCTTTGTTTCAAACTTAGCGTTTATGATCAAAATTAGGGTCAAAATTAGGGTTTAGGGTTTGAATTAGGGTTTTGGGTTAAAATTAGGGTTTCGGGTCAAAATTAGGGTTCTGGGTTAAATTTAGGGCTTTGGGCCAAATTTTGGTTTAGGGTTTGAAATAGGGTTTTGGGAGAACAATAGGGTTAGAATTAGGGTTTTGGGTCTAAATTAGGGTTAGGATTAGGGTTTTGTGTCAAAATTTGTGTTTTGGGTCAAAATTAAGGTTTCGGGTTTTAAGTTAAAAATAGTGTTTTGGGAAAAAAAATTGGGTTAGAATTAGGGTTTTAATTTAGGATTTAGGGTCAAATTTTGGATTTAGGGTTTGAATTAGGGGTTTGAGTTAAAAATAGGGTTTTGGGACAAAAATAGGGTTAGAAATAGGGTTTTGGGTCAAAATTAAGGTTTCGGGTTTTGAGTTAAAAAAAGGGTTTTGGGACAAAAATACGGTTAGAATTAGGGTTTTATGTCTAAATTAGGGTTAGAATTAGGCTTTGTTTCAAACTTAGCGTTTAGGATCAAAATTAGGGTTTAGGGTTTGAATTAGGGTTTTGGGTTAAAATTAGGGTTTCGGGTCAAAATTAGGGTTCTGGGTTAAATTTAGGGCTTTGGGTCAAAATTTGGTTTAGGGTTTGAATTAAAGTTTTTAGTTAAAAATAGGGTTTTGGGTTAAAAATAGGGTTTCATGTCAAAATTAGGGTTCTGGGTCAAAAATATTTGTTTTGGGTTTGAATTAGGGTTTTGAATCAAAATTAGGGTTTAGGGTTTGAATTAGGGTTTTGGGTCAGAATTAGGGTTTTCGGTCAAGATTAGGGCTTAGGGTCAAAATTAGGGTTTTGGGTCAAAATTTTGGTTTTGGGTCCAAATTAGGGTTTAGGGTTTTGAGTTTAAAATAGGGTTTTGGGTCAAAGATAGGGTTAGAATTAGGGATTTGGGTTAAAATTAGGGTTTAGTGTCAAAATTCGGTTATGGGTCTAATTTAGGGCTTTCGGTTAAAATTAGGGTTCTAGGACAGTGTTTTGGGTCTAAATTAGGTTTAGAATTAGGGTTTTGGGTCAAATTTAGGGTTTAGGATAAAAAATAGGGTTTAGGGTCAAAATTAGGGTTTAGGGTTTGAATTAGGGTTTTGGGTTAAAAATAGGGTTTTGGGTTTGAATTAGGGTTTCGAGTTAAAAAAAAGGGTTTTGGGTCTAAATTAGGGTTTTGGGTCGAAATTAGGGCTTTGCGTTGAAATTAGGGTTCTGGGTTAAATTTAGGGTTTATTGTCAAAATTTCGGTATTTGGGTTAAAATTAGGGTTTCGGGTCAAAATTAGGGTTCTGGTTCATATTTAGGGTTTAGGGTCTAAATTAGGGTTTGTTGTTTGAATCAGGGTTTTGAGTTAAAAATTGGGTTTTGGGACAAAAATAGGGTTAGAATTAGGGTTTTGGGTGTAAATTTGGGTTAGGATTAGGGTTTTGGGACAAAATTTGAGTTTTGGGTCATAATTAAGGTTTAGGGTTTGTAGTAAAAAAATGGTTTTGGTACAAAATTAGGGTTAGAATTAGGGTTTTGGTTCGAAAATACGGTTAGAAATAGAGTTTTGGATCAGAATTAGGGTTTTGGCCAAAAGGCTTTGGGTTAAAATTAGGTTTATGGGTCAAATTTACGGTTCTGGGTTAAATTTAGGGTTTAGCATCAAAATTTAGGGTTTTGGGTAAAAATTAGGTTTTCGGGTCAAAATTAGGGTGCTGGGTTAAATTTAGGGTTTAGGGTCAAATTTGGGTTTAGGGATTGAACTAGGGTTTTGAGTTTAAAAAAGGGTTTTGGGACAAAAATAGGGTTAGAATTAGGGTTTTGGGTCTAAATTTGGGTTACGATTAGGGTTTTGGGTCAAATTTAGGTTTTGCGCAATAATAGGGTTAGAATTAGGGTTTTGGGTCTAAATTAGGGTTAGAATTAGGTTTTGTGTCAAATTCAAAATTAGGGTTTAGGGTTTGAATTAGGGTTTTGGGTTAAAATTAGGGTTTCGGGTCAAAATTAGGGTTCTGGGTTAAATTTAGGGCTTTGGGTCAAATTTTGGTTTAGGGTTTGAAATAGGGTTTTGGGAGAACAATAGGGTTAGAATTAGGGTTTTGGGTCTAAATTAGGGTTAGGATTAGGGTTTTGTGTCAAAATTTGTGTTTTGGGTCAAAATTAAGGTTTCGGGTTTTGAGTTAAAAATAGTGTTTTGGGACAAAAATTGGGTTAGAATTAGGGTTTTAATTTAGGATTTAGGGTCAAATTTTGGATTTAGGGTTTGAATTAGGGGTTTGAGTTAAAAATAGGGTTTTGGGACAAAAATAGGGTTAGAAATAGGGTTTTGGGTCAAAATTAAGGTTTCGGGTTTTGAGTTAAAAAAAGGGTTTTGGGACAAAAATACGGTTAGAATTAGGGTTTTATGTCTAAATTAGGGTTAGAATTAGGCTTTGTTTCAAACTTAGCGTTTAGGATCAAAATTAGGGTCAAAATTAGGGTTTAGGGTTTGAATTAGGGTTTTGGGTTAAAATTAGGGTTTCGGGTCAAAATTAGGGTTCTGGGTTAAATTTAGGGCTTTGGGTCAAAATTTGGTTTAGGGTTTGAATTAAAGTTTTTAGTTAAAAATAGGGTTTTGGGTTAAAAATAGGGTTTCATGTCAAAATTAGGGTTCTGGGTCAAAAATATTTGTTTTGGGTTTGAATTAGGGTTTTGAATCAAAATTAGGGTTTAGGGTTTGAATTAGGGTTTTGGGTCAGAATTAGGGTTTTCGGTCAAGATTAGGGCTTAGGGTCAAAATTAGGGTTTTGTGTCAAAATTTTGGTTTTGGGTCCAAATTAGTGTTTAGGGTTTTCAGTTTAAAAAAGGGTTTTGGGTCAAAAATAGGGTTAGAATTAGGGATTTGGGTTAAAATTAGGGTTTCGTGTCAAAATTCGGTTATGGGTCTAATTTAGGGCTTTCGGTTAAAATTAGGGTTCTAGGACAGGGTTTTGGGTCTAAATAAGGGTTAGAATTAGGGTTTTGGGTCAAATTTAGGGTTTAGGATAAAAAATAGGGTTTAGGGTCAAAATTAGGGTTTAGGGTTTGAATTAGGGTTTTGGGTTAAAAATAGGGTTTTGGGTTTGAATTAGGGTTTCGAGTAAAAAAAAAGGGTTTTGGGTCTAAATTAGGGTTTTGGGTCGAAATTAGGGCTTTGGGTTGAAATTAGGGTTCTGGGTTAAATTTAGGGTTTATGGTCAAAATTTCGGTATTTGGGTTAAAATTAGGGTTTCGGGTCAAAATTAGGGTTCTGGTTCATATTTAGGGTTTAGGGTCAAAATTAGGGTTTATGGTTTGAATCAGGGTTTTGAGTTAAAAATTGGGTTTTGGGACAAAAATAGGGTTAAAATTAGGGGTTTGGGTCTAAATTAGGGTTAGAACTAGGGTTTTGGGACAAAATTTGAGTTTTGGGTCATAATTAAGGTTTAGGGTTTGTAGTTAAAAAATGGTTTTGGTACAAAATTAGGGTTAGAATTAGGGTTTTGGTTCGAAAATACGGTTAGAAATAGAGTTTTGGATCAGAATTAGGGTTTTGGGCAAAAGGCTTTGGGTTAAAATTAGGTTTATGGGTCAAATTTACGGTTCTGGGTTAAATTTAGGGTTTAGCATCAAAATTTAGGGTTTTGGGTAAAAATTAGGTTTTCGGGTCAAAATTAGGGTGCTGGGTTAAATTTAGGGTTTAGGGTCAAATTTGGGTTTAGGGATTGAACTAGGGTTTTGAGTTTAAAAAAGGGTTTTGGGACAAAAATAGGGTTAGAATTAGGGTTTTGGGTCTAAATTTGGTTTAGGATTAGGGTTTTGGGTCAAAATTAAGGATTCGGGTTTAGGGTTAAGGGTTTTGGGACAATAATAGGTTTAGAATTAGGGTTTTGGGTCTAAATTAGGGTTAGAATTAGCTTTTGTGTCAAATTCAAAATTAGGGTTTAGGGTTTGAATTAGGGTTCTGGGTTAAAATTAGGGTTTCGGGTCAAAATTAGGGTTCTGTGTTAAATTTAGGGCTTTGGGTCAAATTTTGGTTTAGGGTTTGAAATAGGGTTTTGGGAGAACAATAGGGTTAGAATTAGGGTTTTGGGTCTAAATTAGGGTTAGGATAGGGTTTTGTGTCAAAATTTGTGTTTTGGGTCAAAATTAAGGTTTCGGGTTGAGTTAAAAATAGTGTTTTGGGACAAAAATAGGGTTAGAATTAGGGTTTTAATTTAGGATTTAGGGTCAAATTTAGGATTTAGGGTTTGAATTAGGGTTTTGAGTTAAAAATAGGGTTTTGGGACAAAAATAGGGTTACAAATAGGGTTTTGGGTCTAAATTTGGGTTAAGATTAGGGTTTTGGGTCAAAATTAAGGTTTCGGGTTTTATGTTAAAAAATGGTTTTGGGACAAAAATAGGGTTAGAATTAGGGTTTTGGGACTAAATTAGGGTTTAGGGTAAAAATTAGGGTATAGGGTTTGAATTAGGGTTTTGAGTTTAAAATAGGGTTTTGGTTCGAAAATATGGTTGGAAATAGAGTTTGGGATCAGAATTAGGGTTTTGGGTCAAAAGGCTTTGGGTCAAAATTAAGGTTTCGGGTTTAGGGTTTTGGGACAATAATAGGGTTAGAATTAGGGTTTTGGGTCTAAATTAGGGTTAGAATTAGGTTTTGTGTCAAATTCAAAATTAGGGTTTAGGGATTGAATTAGGGTTTTGGGTTAGAATTAGGGTTTCGGGTCAAAATTAGGGTTCTGGGTTAAATTTAGGGCTTTGGGTCAAATTTTGGTTTAGGGTTTGAAATAGGGTTTTGGGAGAACAATAGGGTTACAATTAGGGTTTTGGGTCTAAATTAGGGTTAGGATTAGGGTTTTGTGTCAAAATTTTTGTTTTGGGTCAACATTAAGGTTTCGGGTTGAGTTAAAAATAGTGTTTTGGGACAAAAATAGGGTTAGAATTAGGGTTTTAATTTAGGATTTAGGGTCAAATTTAGGATTTAGGGTTTGAATTAGGGTTTTGAGTTAAAAATAGGGTTTTGGGACAAAATAAGGTTAGAAATAGGGTTTTGGGACAAAAATAGGGTTAGAAATAGGGTTTTGGGTGTAAATTTGGGTTAAGATTAAGGTTTTGGGTCAAAATTTGGGTTTTGGGTCAAAATTAAGGTTTAGGGTTTAGAGTTAAAAAATGTTTTTGGGACAAAAATAGGGTTTGAATTAGGGTTTTGGGACTAAATTAGGGTTTAGGGTCAAAATTAGGGTATAGGGTTTGAATTAGGGTTTTGAGTTTAATATAGGGTTTTGGTTCGAAAATAGGGTTAGAAATAGGGTTTTGGATCAGAATTAGGGTTTTGGGTTAATAGGCTTTGGGTTAAAATTAGGTTTATCGGTCAAATTTACGGTTGTGTTAAATTTAGGGTTTAGCATCAAAATTTAGGGTTTTGGGTAAAAATTAGGGTTTCAGGTCAAAATTAGGGTGCTGGGTTAAATTTAAGGTTTAGGGTCAAATTTGGGTTTAGGGTTTGAATTAGGGTTTTGAGTTTAAAAAAGGGTTTTAGGACAAAAATTGGGTTAGAATTAGGGTTTTGGGTCTATATTTGGGTTAGGATTAGGGTTTTGGGTCAAATTTGGGTTTTGGGTCAAAATTAAGGTTTCGGGTTTTGAGTTAAAAAAAGGGTTTTGGCACAATAATAGGGTTAGAATTAGGGTTTTGGGTCTAAATTAGGGTTAGAATTAGGTTTTGTGTCAAATTCAAAATTAGGGTTTAGGGATTGAATTAGGATTTTGAATTAAAATTAGGGTTTCAGGTCAAAATTTGGGTTCTGGGTTAAATTTAGGGTTTTGGGTCAAATTTTGTTTAGGGTTTGAAATAGGGTTTTGGGAGAAAAATAGGGTTGGAATTAGGGTTTTGGGTCTAAATTAGGGTTAGGATTAGGGTTTTGTGTCAAAATTTGTGTTTTGGGTCAAAATTAAGGTTTCGGGTTTTGAGTTAAAAATAGTGTTTTGGGACAAAAATAGGGTTAGAATTAGGGTTTTAATTTAGGATTTAGGGTCAAATTTAGGATTTAGGGTTTGAATTAGGGTTTTGAGTTAAAAATAGGGTTTTTGGACAAAAATAGGGTTAGAAATAGGGTTTTGGGTCTAAATTTGGGTTAAGATTAGGGTTTTGGGTCAAAATTAAGGTTTCGGGTTTTATGTTAAAAAATGGTTTTGGGACAAAAATAGGGTTAGAATTAGGGTTTTGGGACTAAATTAGGGTTTAGGGTAAAAATTAGGGTATAGGGTTTGAATTAGGGTTTTGAGTTTAAAATAGGGTTTTGGTTTGAAAATAGGGTTAGAAATAGAGTTTTGGATCATAATTAGGGTTTTGGGTCAAAAGGCTTTGGGTCAAAATTAAGGTTTCGGGTTTAGGGTTTAGGGTTTTGGGACAATAATAGGGTTAGAATTAGGGTTTTGGGTCTAAATTAGGGTTAGAATTAGGTTTTGTGTCAAATTCAAAATTAGGGTTTAGGGATTGAATTAGGGTTTTGGGTTAAAATTAGGGGTTCGGGTCAAAATTAGGGTTCTGGGTTAAACTAAGGGCTTTGGGTCAAATTTTGGTTTAGGGTTTGAAATAGGGTTTTGGGAGAACAATAGGGTTAGAATTAGGGTTTTGGGTCTAAATTAGGGTTAGGATTAGGGTTTTGAGTCAAAATTTTTGTTTTGGGTCAAAATTAAGGTTTCGGGTTGAGTTAAAAATAGTGTTTTGGGTCAAAAATAGGGTTAGAATTAGGGTTTTAATTCATGATTTAGGGTCAAATTTAGGATTTAGGGTTTGAATTAGGGTTTTGAGTTAAAAATAGGGTTTTGGGACAAAAATAGGGTTAGAAATAGGGTTTTGGGTCTAAATTTGGGTTAAGATTAAGGTTTTGGGTCAAAATTTGGGTTTTCGGTCAAAATTAAGGTTTAGGGTTTAGAGTTAAAAAATGTTTTTGGGACAAAAATAGGGTTTGAATTAGGGTTTTGGGACTAAATTCGGGTTAGAATTAGGCTTTGTTTCAAACTTAGCGTTTAGGATCAAAATTAGGGTCAAAATTAGGGTTTAGGGTTTGAATTAGGGTTTTAGGTTAAAATTAGGGTTTCGGGTCAAAATTAGGGTTCTGGGTTAAATTTAGGGCTTTGGGCCAAATTTTGGTTTAGGGTTTGAAATAGGGTTTTGGGAGAACAATAGGGTTAGAATTAGGGTTTTGGGTCAAAATTTGGTTTAGGGTTTGAATTAAGGTCTTGAGGTAAAAATAGGGTTTTGGGTCAAAAATAGGGTTAGAATTAGGGTTTTGGGTTAAAAACTGGGTTTCAGGTCAAAATTAGGGTTCTGGGTCAAATTTAGATTTTAGGATAATAATTAGGGTTTAGGGTCAAAATTAGGGTTTAGGGTTTGAATTAGGGTTTTGGGTTAAAAATAGGGTTTTGGGTCAGAATTAGGGTTTTGGGTTATAATTAGGGTTTTGGGTCAAAATTAGGGTTTAGGGTTTGAATTAGGGTTTTGAGTAAAAAAAAGGGTTTTGGGTCTAAATTAGGGTCAGAATTAGGGTTTTGGGTCAAAATTGGGGCTTTGGGTTGAAATTAGGGTTCTGGGTTAAATTTAAGGCTTATGGTCAAAATTTAGGTTTTTGGGTTAAAATTTGGGTTTCGGGTCAAAATTGGGGTTCTGGTTCAAATTCAGGGTTTAGGGTCAAAATTAGGGTTTAGGTTTGAATTAGGGGTTTGAGTTAAAAATAGGGTTTTGGGACAAAAATAACGTTAAAATTAGGGGGTTGGGTCAAAAATAGGGTTAGAATTAGGGTTTTGTGTCAAAATTTGTGTTTTGGGTCAAAATTAAGGTTTAGGGTTTAGAGTTAAAAAATGTTTTTGGGACAAAAATAGGTTTAGAATTAGGGTTTTGGGACTAAATAAAGGTTTAGGGTCAAAATTAGGGTATAGGGTTTGAATTAGGGTTTTGAGTTTAAAATAGGGTTTTGGTTCGAAAATAGGGTTAGAAATAGAGTTTTGGATCAGAATTAGGGTTTTGGGTCAAAAGGCTTCGGGTTAAATTTAGGTTTAAGGGTCAAATTTACGGTTCTGGGTTAAATTTAGGGTTTAGCATCAAAATTTAGGGTTTTGGGTAAAAATTAGGGTTTCGGGTCAAAATTAGGGTGCTGGGTTAAATTTAAGGTTTAGGGTCAAATTTGGGTTTAGGGTTTGAATTAGGGTTTTGAGTTTAAAAAAGGGTTTTAGGACAAAAATTGGGTTAGAATTAGGGTTTTGGGTCTATATTTGGGTTAGGATTAGGGTTTTGGGTCAAATTTGGGTTTTGGGTCAAAATTAAGGTTTCGGGTTTTGAGTTAAAAAAAGGGTTTTGGCACAATAATAGGGTTAGAATTAGGGTTTTGGGTCTAAATTAGGGTTAGAATTAGGTTTTGTGTCAAATTCAAAATTAGGGTTTAGGGATTGAATTAGGATTTTGAATTAAAATTAGGGTTTCAGGTCAAAATTTGGGTTCTGGGTTAAATTTAGGGTTTTGGGTCAAATTTTGTTTAGGGTTTGAAATAGGGTTTTGGGAGAAAAATAGGGTTGGAATTAGGGTTTTGGGTCTAAATTAGGGTTAGGATTAGGGTTTTGTGTCAAAATTTGTGTTTTGGGTCAAAATTAAGGTTTCGGGTTTTGAGTTAAAAATAGTGTTTTGGGACAAAAATAGGGTTAGAATTAGGGTTTTAATTTAGGATTTAGGGTCAAATTTAGGATTTAGGGTTTGAATTAGGGTTTTGAGTTAAAAATAGGGTTTTTGGACAAAAATAGGGTTAGAAATAGGGTTTTCGGTCTAAATTTGGGTTAAGATTAGGGTTTTGGGTCAAAATTAAGGTTTCGGGTTTTATGTTAAAAAATGGTTTTGGGACAAAAATAGGGTTAGAATTAGGGTTTTGGGTAAAATTTAGGGTTTAGGGTCAAATTTGGGTTTAGGGTTTGAATTAGGGTTTTGAGTTTAAAAAAGGGTTTTGGGACAAAAATAGGGTTAGAATTAGGGTTTTGGGTCTAAATTTGGGTTAGGATTAGGGTTTTGGGTCAAAATTAAGGTTTTGGGTTTTGGGTTAAGGGTTTTGGGACAATAATAGGTTTAGAATTAGGGTTTTGGGTCTAAATTAGGGTTAGAATTAGGTTTTGTGTCAAATTCAAAATTAGGGTTTAGGGTTTGAATTAGGGTTTTGGGTTAAAATTAGGGTTTCGGGTCAAAATTAGGGTTCTGGGTTAAATTTAGGGCTTTGGGTCAAATTTTGGTTTAGGGTTTGAAATAGGGTTTTGGGAGAACAATAGGGTTAGAATTAGGGTTTTGGGTCTAAATTAGGGTTAGGATTAGGGTTTTGTGTCAAAATTTGTGTTTTTGGTCAAAATTAAGGTTTCGGGTTTTGAGTTAAAAATAGTGTTTTGGGACAAAAATAGGGTAAGAATTAGGGTTTTGGTTTAGGATTTAGGGTCAAATTTAGGATTTAGGATTTGAATTAGGGTTTTGAGTTAAAAATAGGGTTTTGGGACAAAATAGGGTTAGAAATCGGGTTTTGGGTCTAAATTTGGGTTAAGATTAGGGTTTTGGGTCAAAATTTGGGTTTTGGGTCAAAATTAAGGTTTCGGGTTTTGAGTTAAAAAAAGGGTTTTGGGACAAAAATAGGGTTAGAATTAGGGTTTTGGGTCTAAATTAGGGTTAGAATTAGGCTTTGTTTCAAACTTAGCATTTAGGATCAAAATTAGGGTCAAAATTAGGGTTTAGGGTTTGAATTATAGTTTTGGGTTAAAATTAGGGTTTCGGGTCAAAATTAGGGTTCTGGGTTAAATTTAGGGCTTTGGGTCAAAAATAGGGTTAGAATTAGGGTTTTGGGTTAAAAATTGGGTTTAGGGTCAAAATTAGGGTTCTGGGTCAAATTTAGGGTTTAGGGTCAAAAATATTTGTTTTGGGTTCGAATTAGGGGTTTGAATCAAAATTAGGGTTTAGGGTTTCAATTAGGGTTTTGGGTCAGAATTAGGGTTTTTGATCAAGATTAGGGCTTAGGGTCAAAATTAGGGTTTTGGATCAAAATTTCGGTTTTGGGTCCAAATTAGGGTTTTGGGTCAAAATTAGTGTTTAGGGTTTGAATTAGGGTTTTGAGTTTAAAAAAGGGTTTTGGGTCAAAAATAGGGTCAGGATTAGGGATTTTGGCTAAAATTAGGGTTCTAGGACAGGGTTTCGGGTCTAAAATAGGGTTAGAATTAGGGTTTTGGGTCAAATTTAGGGTTTAGGATAAAAATTCGGGTTTAGGTTCAAAATTAGGGTTTAGGGTTTGAATTAGGGTTTTGGGTTAAAAATAGGGTTTTGGGTCAGAATTAGGGTTTTGGGTTATAATTAGGGTTTTAGGTCAAAATTAGGGTTTAGGGTTTGGATTAGGGTTTTGAGTAAAAAAAAGGCTTTTGGATCTAA
Source organism: Sophora flavescens (assembly GCA_030762895.1). NCBI lineage: Eukaryota > Viridiplantae > Streptophyta > Magnoliopsida > Fabales > Fabaceae > Sophora > Sophora flavescens. The sequence goes on along the minus strand of JAUPTC010000011.1, from coordinate 3,691,760 downwards.
ATTAGTGTTAGAATTAGGGTTTTGGGTCAAAATTTGAGTTTTGGGTCAAAACTAAGGTTTAGGGTTTAGAGTTAAAAAATGTTTTTGGGACAAAAATAGGGTTAGAATTAGGGTTTTGGGACAAAATTAGGGTATAGGGTTTGAACTAGGGTTTTGAGTTTAAAATAGGGTTTTGGTTCGAAAATAGGGTTAGAAATAGAGTTTTGGATCAGAATTAGGGTTTTGGGTTAATAGGCTTTGGGTTAAAATTAGGTTTATCGGTCAAATTTACCGTTTTGGTTAAATTTAGGGTTTAGCATCAAAATTTAGGGTTTTGGGTAAAAATTAGGGTTTCAGGTCAAAATTAGGGTGCTGGGTTAAATTTAAGGTTTAGGGCCAAATTTGGGTTTTGGGTTTGAATTAGGGTTTTGAGTTTAAAAAAGGGTTTTAGGACAAAAATTGGGTTAGGATTAGGGTTTTGGGTCTAAATTTGGGTTAGGATTAGGGTTTTGGGTCAAATTTGGGTTTTGGGTCAAAATTAAGGTTTCGGGTTTTGAGTTAAAAAAAGGGTTTTGGGACAATAATAGGGTTAGAATTAGGGTTTTGGGTCTAAATTAGGGTTAGAATTAGGTTTTGTGTCAAATTCAAAATTAGGGTTTAGGGATTGAATTAGGGTTTTGAATTAAAATTAGGGTTTCAGGTCAAAATTAGGGTTCTAGGTTAAATTTAGGGTTTTGGGTCAAATTTTGGTTTAGGGTTTGAAATAGGGTTTTGGGAGAACAATAGGGTTAGAATTAGGGTTTTGTGTCTAAATTAGGGTTAGGATTAGGGTTTTGGGACAAAAGTAGGGTTAGAAATAGGGTTTTGGGTCTAAATTTGGGTTAAGATTAGGGTTTTGGGTCAAAATTAAGGTTTCGGGTTTTGAGTTAAAAAATGGTTTTGGGACAAAAATAGGGTTAGAATTAGGGTTTTGGGACTAAATTAGGGTTTAGGGTAAAAATTAGGGTATAGGGTTTGAATTAGCGTTTTGAGTTTAAAATAGGGTTTTGGTTCGAAAATTGGGTTAGAAATAGAGTTTTGGATCAGAATTAGGGTTTTGGGTCAATAGGCTTTGGGTTAAAATTAGGTTTATGGGTAAAATTTACGGTTCTGGGTTAAATTTAGGGTTTAGCATCAAAATTTAGGGTTTTGGGTAAAAATTACGGTTTCGGGTCAAAATTAGGGTGCTGGGTTAAATTTAGGGTTTGGGGTCAAATTTGGGTTTAGGGTTTGAATTAGGGTTTTGAGTTTAAAAAAGGGTTTTTGGACAAAAATTGGGTTAGAATTAGGGTTTTGGGTCTAAATTTGGGTTAGGATTAGGGTTTTGGGTCAAATTTGGGTTTTGGGTCAAAATTAAGGTTTCGGGTTTAGGGTTTAGGGTTTTGGGACATTAATAGGGTTAGAATTAGGGTTTTGGGTCTAAATTAGGGTTAGAATTAGGGTTTTGGTTTAAAATTAGGGTTTCAGGTCAAAATTAGGGTTCTGGGTTAAATTTAGGGCTTTGGGTCAGATTTTGGTTTAGGGTTTCAAATAGGGTTTTGGGAGAACAATAGGGTTAGAATTAAGGTTTTGGGTCTAAATTAGGGTTAGGATTAGGGTTTTGTGTCAAAATTTGTGTTTTTGGTCAAAATTAAGGTTTCGGGTTTTGAGTTAAAAATAGTGTTTTGGGACAAAAATAGGGTAAGAATTAGGGTTTTGGTTTAGGATTTAGGGTCAAATTTAGGATTTAGGATTTGAATTAGGGTTTTGAGTTAAAAATAGGGTTTTGGGACAAAATAAGGTTAGAAATCGGGTTTTGGGTCTAAATTTGTGTTAAGATTAGGGTTTTGGGTCATAATTTGGGTTTTGGGTGAAAATTAAGGTTTCGGGTTGAGTTAAAAAAAGGGTTTTGGGACAAAAATAGGGTTAGAATTAGGGTTTTGGGTCTAAATTAGGGTTAGAATTAGGCTTTGTTTCAAACTTAGCGTTTAGGATCAAAATTAGGGTCAAAATTAGGGTTTAGGGTTTGAATTAGGGTTTTGGGTTAAAATTAGGGTTTCGGGTCAAAATTAGGGTTCTGGGTTAAATTGAGGGCTTTGGGTCAAAATTTGGTTTAGGGTTTGAATTTAGGTCTTGAGTTAAAAATAGGGTTTTGGGTCAAAAATAGGGTTAGAATTAGGGTTTTGGGTTAAAAATTGGGTTTCGGGTCAAAATTAGGGTTCTGGGTCAAATTTAGGGTTTAGGGTCAAAAATATTTGTTTTGGGTTCGAATTAGGGGTTTGAATCAAAATTAGGGTTTAGGGTTTCAATTAGGGTTTTGGGTCAGAATTAGGGTTTTCTGTCAAGATTAGGGCTTAGGGTCAAAATTAGGGTTTTGGGTCAAAATTTCGGTTTTGGGTCCAAATTAGGGTTTTGGGTCAAAATTAGTGTTTAGGGTTTGAATTAGGGTTTTGAGTTTAAAAAGGGTTTTGGGTCAAAAATAGGGTCAGGATTAGGGATTTGGGTTAAAATTAGGGTTCTAGGACAGGGTTTTGGGTCTAAAATAAGGTTAGAATTAGGGTTTTGGGTCAAATTTAGGGTTTAGGATAAAAATTCGGGTTTAGGGTCAAAATTAGGGCTTAGGGTTTGAATTAGGATTTTGGGTTAAAAATAGGGTTTTGGGTCAGAATTAGGGTTTTGGGTTATAATTAGGGTTTTGGGTCAAAATTAGGGTTTAGGGTTTGGATTAGGGTTTTGAGTAAAAAAAAGGGTTTTGGGTCAAAATTAAGGTATAGGGTTTAGAGTTAAAAAATGTTTTTGGGACAAAAATAGGGTTAGAATTAGGGTTTTGGGACTAAATTAGGGTTTAGGGTCAAAATTAGGGTATAGGGTTTGAATTATGGTTTTGGTTCGAAAATAGGGTTAGAAATAGAGTTTTGGATCAGAATTAGGGTTTTGGGTTAATAGGCTTTGGGTTAAAATTAGGTTTATCGGTCAAATTTACGGTTCTGTGTTAAATTTAGGGTTTAGCATCAAAATTTAGGGTTTTGGGTAAAAATTAGGGTTTCAGGTCAAAATTAGGGTGCTGGGTTAAATTTAAGGTTTAGGGCCAAATTTGGGTTTACGGTTTGAATTAGGGTTTTGAGTTTAAAAAAGGGTTTTAGTACAAAAATTGTGTTAGAATTAGGGTTTTGGGTCTAAATTTGGGTTAGGATTAGGGTTTTGGGTCAAATTTGGGTTTTGGGTCAAAATTAAGGTTTCGGGTTTTGAGTTAAAAAAAGGGTTTTGGGACAATAATAGGGTTAGAATTAGGGTTTTGGGTCTAAATTAGGGTTAGAATTAGGTTTTGCGTCAAATTCAAAATTAGGGTTTAGGGATTGAATTAGGGTTTTGAATTAAAATTAGGGGTTCAGGTCAAAATTAGGGTTTTGGGTCAAATTTTGGTTTAGGGTTTGAAATAGGGTTTTGGGAGAACAATAGGGTTAGAATTAGGGTTTTGGGTCTAAATTAGGGTTAGGATTAGGGTTTTGTGACAAAAATAGGGTTAGAATTAGGGTTTTATTTTAGGATTTAGAGTCAAATTTAGGATTTAGGGTTTGAATTAGGGTTTTCAGTTAAAAATAGGGTTTTGGGACAAAAGTAGGGTTAGAAATAGGGTTTTGGGTCTAAATTTGGGTTAAGATTAGGGTTTTGGGTCAAAATTAAGGTTTCGGGTTTTGAGTTAAAAAATGGTTTTGGGACAAAAATAGGGTTAGAATTAGGGTTTTGGGACTAAATTAGGGTTTAGGGTAAAAATTAGGGTATAGGGTTTGAATTAGCGTTTTGAGTTTAAAATAGGGTTTTGGTTCGAAAATAGGGTTAGAAATAGAGTTTTGGATCAGAATTAGGGTTTTGTGTCAAAAGGCTTTGGGTTAAAATTAGGTTTATGGGTAAAATTTACGGTTCTGGGATAAATTTAGGGTTTAGCATCAAAATTTAGGGTTTTGGGTAAAAATTAGGGTTTCGGGTCAAAATTAGGGTGCTGGGTTAAATTTAGGGTTTGGGGTCAAATTTGGGTTTAGGGTTTGAATTAGGGTTTTGAGTTTAAAAAAGGGTTTTTGGACAAAATTTGGGTTAGAATTAGGGTTTTGGGTCTAAATTAGGGTTAGGATTAGGGTTTTGTGTCAAAATTTGTGTTTTTGGTCAAAATTAAGGTTTCGGGTTTTGTGTTAAAAATAGTGTTTTGGGACAAAAATAAGGTAAGAATTAGGGTTTTGGTTTAGGATTTAGGGTCAAATTTAGGATTTAGGATTTGAATTAGGGTTTTGAGTTAAAAATAGGGTTTTGGGACAAAATAAGGTTAGAAATCGGGTTTTGGGTCTAAATTTGTGTTAAGATTAGGGTTTTGGGTCATAATTTGGGTTATGGGTCAAAATTAAGGTTTCGGGTTTTGAGTTAAAAAAAGGGTTTTGGGACAAAAATAGGGTTAGAATTAGGGTTTTGGGTCTAAATTAGGGTTAGAATTAGGTTTTGTGTCAAATTCAAAATTAGGGTTTAGGGATTGAATTAGGGTTTTGGGTTAAAATTAGGGTTTCGGGTCAAAATTAGGGTTCTGGGTTAAATTTAGGGCTTTGGGTCAAATTTTGGTTTAGGGTTTGAAATAGGGTTTTGGGAGAACAATAGGGTTAGAATTAAGGTTTTGGGTCTAAATTAGGGTTAGGATTAGGGTTTTGTGTCAAAATTTGTGTTTTTGGTCAAAATTAAGGTTTCGGGTTTTGAGTTAAAAATAGTGTTTTGGGACAAAAATAGGGTAAGAATTAGGGTCAAAATTAGGGTTCAGGGTTTGAATTAGGGTTTTGGGTTAAAATTAGGGTTTCGGGTCAAAATTAGGGTTCTGGGTTAAATTTAGGGCTTTGGGTCAAAATTTAGTTTAGGGTTTGAATTAAGGTCTTGAGTTAAAAATAGGGTTTTGGGTCAAAAATAGGGTTAGAATTAGGGTTTTGGGTTAAAAATTGGGTTTCGGGTGAAAATTAGGGTTCTGGGTCAAATTTAGGGTTTAGGATAAAAAATATTTGTTTTGGGTTCGAATTAGGGGTTTGAATCAAAATTAGGGATTAGGGTTTCAATTAGGGTTTTGGGTCAGAATTAGGGTTTTCGGTCAAGATTAGGGCTTAGGGTCAAAATTTCGGTTTTGGGTCCAAATTAGGGTTTTGGGTCAAAATTAGTGTTTAGGGTTTGAATTAGGGTTTTGAGTTTTAAAAAGGGTTTTGGGTCAAAAATAGGGTCAGGATTAGGGATTTGGGTTAAAATTAGGTTTAGGGGGTTTTGGGTCTAAAATAATGTTAGAATTAGGGTTTTGGGTCAAATTTAGGGTTTAGGATAAAAATTCGGGTTTAGGGTCAAAATTAGGGCTTAGGGTTTGAATTAGGATTTTGGGTTAAAAATAGGGTTTTGGGTTATAATTAGGGTTTTGGGTCAAAATTAGGGTTTAGGTGGATAGGTTGAGTAAAAAAAAAGGGTTTTGGATCTAAATTAGTGTTAGAATTAGGGTTTTGGGTCAAAATTTGAGTTTTGGGTCAAAATTAAGGTTTAGGGTTTAGAGTTAAAAAATGTTTTTGGGACAAAAATAGGGTTAGAATTAGGGTTTTGGGACTAAATTAGGGTTTAGGGTCAAAATTAGGGTATAGGGTTTGAATTATGGTTTTGGTTCGAAAATAGGGTTAGAAATAGAGTTTTGGATCAGAATTAGGGTTTTGGATTAATATGCTTTGGGTTAAAATTAGGGTTATCGGTCAAATTTACGGTTCTGTGTTAAATTTAGGGTTTAGCATCAAAATTTAGGGTTTTGGGTAAAAATTAGGGTTTCAGGTCAAAATTAGGGTGCTGGGTTAAATTTAAGGTTTAGGGTCAAATTTGGGTTTAGGGTTTGAATTAGGGTTTTGAGTTTAAAAAAGGGTTTTAGGACAAAAATTGGGTTAGAATTAGGGTTTTGGGTCTATATTTGGGTTAGGATTAGGGTTTTGGGTCAAATTTGGGTTTTGGGTCAAAATTAAGGTTTCGGGTTTTGAGTTAAAAAAAGGGCTTTGGGACAATAATAGGGTTAGAATTAGGGTTTTGGGTCTAAATTAGGGTTAGAATTAGGTTTTGTGTCAAATTCAAAATTAGGGTTTAGGGATTGAATTAGGGTTTTGAATTAAAATTAGGGTTTCAGGTCAAAATTTGGGTTCTGGGTTAAATTTAGGGTTTTGGGTCAAATTTTGTTTAGGGTTTGAAATAGGGTTTTGGGAGAAAAATAGGGTTGGAATTAGGGTTTTGGGTCTAAATTAGGGTTAGGATTAGGGTTTTGTGTCAAAATTTGTGTTTTGGGTCAAAAATAAGGTTTCGGGTTTTGAGTTAAAAATAGTGTTTTGGGACAAAAATAGGGTTAGAATTAGGGTTTTAATTTAGGATTTAGGGTCAAATTTAGGATTTAGGGTTTGAATTAGGGTTTTGAGTTAAAAATAGGTTTTGGGACAAAAATAGGGTTAGAAATAGGGTTTTGGGTCTAAATTTGGGTTAAGATTAAGGTTTTGGGTCAAAATTTGGGTTTTGGGTCAAAATTAAGGTTTAGGGTTTAGAGTTAAAAAATGTTTTTGGGGCAAAAATAGGGTTTGAATTAGGGTTTTGGGACTAAATTAGGGTTTAGGGTCAAAATTAGGGTATAGGGTTTGAATTAGGGTTTTGAGTTTAAAATAGGGTTTTGGTTCGAAAATAGGGTTAGAAATAGGGTTTTGGATCAGAATTAGGGTTTTGGGTTAATAGGCTTTGGGTTAAAATTAGGTTTATCGGTCAAATTTACGGTTGTGTTAAATTTAGGGTTTAGCATCAAAATTTAGGGTTTTGGGTAAAAATTAGGGTTTCAGGTCAAAATTAGGGTGCTGGGTTAAATTTAAGGTTTAGGGTCAAATTTGGGTTTAGGGTTTGAATTAGGGTTTTGAGTTTAAAAAAGGGTTTTAGGACAAAAATTGGGTTAGAATTAGGGTTTTGGGTCTATATTTGGGTTAGGATTAGGGTTTTGGGTCAAATTTGGGTTTTGGGTCAAAATTAAGGTTTCGGGTTTTGAGTTAAAAAAAGGGTTTTGGGACAATAATAGGGTTAGAATTAGGGTTTTCGGTCTAAATTAGGGTTAGAATTAGGTTTTGTGTAAAATTCAAAATTAGGGTTTAGGGATTGAATTAGGGTTTTGAATTAAAATTAGGGTTTCAGGTCAAAATTAGGGTTCTGGGTAAAATTTAGGGTTTTGGGTCAAATTTTGGTTTAGGGTTTGAAATAGGGTTTTGGGAGAACAATAGGGTTAGAATTAGGGTTTTGGGTCTAAATTAGGGTTAGGATTAGGGTTTTGTGTCAAAATTTGTGTTTTGGGTCAAAATTAAGGTTTCGGGTTTTGAGTTAAAAATAGTGTTTTGGGACAAAAATAGGGTTAGAATTAGGGTTTTAATTTAGGATTTAAGGTCAAATTTAGGATTTAGGGTTTGAATTAGGGTTTTGAGTTAAAAATAGGGTTTTTGGACAAAAATAGAGTTAGAAATAGGGTTTTGGGTCTAAATTTGGGTTAAGATTAGGGTTTTTGGTCAAAATTAAGGTTTCGGGTTTTGAGTTAAAAAATGGTTTTGGGACAAAAATAGGGTTATAATTAGGGTTTTGGGACTAAATTAGGGTTTAGGGTAAAAATTAGGGTATAGGGTTTGAATTAGGGTTTTGATTTTAAAATAGAGTTTTGGTTCGAAAATAGGGTTAGAAATAGAGTTTTGGATCAGAATTAGGGTTTTGGGTCAAAAGGCTTTGGGTCAAAATTAAGGTTTCAGGTTTAGGGTTTAGGGTTTTGGGACAATAATAGGGTTAGAATTAGGGTTTTGGGTCTAAATTAGGGTTAGAATTAGGTTTTGTGTCAAATTCAAAATTAGGGTTTAGGGATTGAATTAGGGTTTTGGGTTAAAATTAGGGTTTCGGGTCAAAATTAGGGTTCTGGGTTAAATTTAGGGCTTTGGGTCAAATTTTGGTTTAGGGTTTGAAATAGGGGTTTGGGAGAACAATAGGGTTAGAATTAGGGTTTTGGGTCTAAATTAGGGTTAGGATTAGGGTTTTGTGTCAAAATTTTTGTTTTGGGTCAACATTAAGGTTTCGGGTTGAGTTAAAAATAGTGTTTTGGGACAAAAATAGGGTTAGAATTAGGGTTTTAATTTAGGATTTAGGGTTTGAATTAGGGTTTGGAGTTAAAAATAGGGTTTTGGGACAAAAATAGGGTTAGAAATAGGGTTTTGGGTCTAAATTTGGGTTAAGATTAAGGTTTTGGGTCAAAATTTGGGTTTTGGGTCAAAATTAAGGTTTCGGATTTTGAGTTAAAAAAAGGGTGTTGGGACAAAAATAGGGTTAGAATTAGGGTTTTGGGTCTAAATTCGGGTTAGAATTAGGCTTTGTTTCAAACTTAGCGTTTAGGATCAAAATTAGGGTCAAAATTAGGGTTTAGGGTTTGAATTAGGGTTTTGGGTTAAAATTAGGGTTTCGGGTCAAAATTAGGGTTCTGGGTTAAATTTAGGGCTTTGGGTCAAAATTTGGTTTAGGGTTTGAATTTAGGTCTTGAGTTAAAAATAGGGTTTTGGGTCAAAAATAGGGTTAGAATTAGGGTTTTGGGTTAAAAATTGGGTTTCGGGTCAAAATTAGGGTTCTGGGTCAAATTTAGGGTTTAGGGTCAAAAATATTTGTTTTGGGTTCGAATTAGGGGTTTAAATCAAAATTAGGGTTTAGGGTTTCAATTAGGGTTTTGGGTCAGAATTAGGGTTTTCTGTCAAGATTAGGGCTTAGGGTCAAAATTAGGGTTTTGGGTCAAAATTTCGGTTTTGGGTCCAAATTAGGGTTTTGGGTCAAAATTAGTGTTTAGGGTTTGAATTAGGGTTTTGAGTTTAAAAAGGGTTTTGGGTCAAAAACAGGGTCAGGATTAGGGATTTGGGTTAAAATTAGGGTTCTAGGACAGGGTTTTGGGTCTAAAATAAGGTTAGAATTAGGGTTTTGGGTCAAATTTAGGGTTTAGGATAAAAATTCGGGTTTAGGGTCAAAATTAGGGCTTAGGGTTTGAATTAGGATTTTGGGTTAAAAATAGGGTTTTGGGTCAGAATTAGGGTTTTGGGTTATAATTAGGGTTTTGGGTCAAAATTAGGGTTTAGGGTTTGGATTAGGGTTTTGAGTAAAAAAAAGGGTTTTGGGTCTAAATTAGTGTTAGAATTAGGGTTTTGGGTCAAAATTTGAGTTTTGGGTCAAAATTAAGGTTTAGGGTTTAGAGTTAAAAAATGTTTTTGGGACAAAAATAGGGTTAGAATTAGGGTTTTGAGTTTAAAATAGGGTTTTGGTTCGAAAATAGGGTTAGAAATAGAGTTTTGGATCAGAATTAGGGTTTTGGGTTAATAGGCTTTGGGTTAAAATTAGGTTTATCGGTCAAATTTACGGTTCTGTGTTAAATTTAGGGTTTAGCATCAAAATTTAGGGTTTTGGGTAAAAATTAGGGTTTCAGGTCAAAATTAGGGTGCTGGGTTAAATTTAAGGTTTAGGGCCAAATTTGGGTTTACGGTTTGAATTAGGGTTTTGAGTTTAAAAAAGGGTTTTAGTACAAAAATTGTGTTAGAATTAGGGTTTTGGGTCTAAATTTGGGTTAGGATTAGGGTTTTGGGTCAAATTTGGGTTTTGGGTCAAAATTAAGGTTTCGGGTTTTGAGTTAAAAAAAGGGTTTTGGGACAATAATAGGGTTAGAATTAGGGTTTTGGGTCTAAATTAGGGTTAGAATTAGGTTTTGCGTCAAATTCAAAATTAGGGTTTAGGGATTGAATTAGGGTTTTGAATTAAAATTAGGGGTTCAGGTCAAAATTAGGGTTTTGGGTCAAATTTTGGTTTAGGGTTTGAAATAGGGTTTTGGGAGAACAATAGGGTTAGAATTAGGGTTTTGGGTCTAAATTAGGGTTAGGATTAGGGTTTTGTGACAAAAATAGGGTTAGAATTAGGGTTTTATTTTAGGATTTAGAGTCAAATTTAGGATTTAGGGTTTGAATTAGGGTTTTCAGTTAAAAATAGGGTTTTGGGACAAAAGTAGGGTTAGAAATAGGGTTTTGGGTCAAAATTTGGGTTAAGATTAGGGTTTTGGGTCAAAATTGGGTTTGGGGTTTTGAGTTAAAAAATGGTTTTGGGACAAAAATAGGGTTAGAATTAGGGTTTTGGGACTAAATTAGGGTTTAGGGTAAAAATTAGGGTATAGGGTTTGAATTAGCGTTTTGAGTTTAAAATAGGGTTTTGGTTCGAAAATAGGGTTAGAAATAGAGTTTTGGATCAGAATTAGGGTTTTGTGTCAAAAGGCTTTGGGTTAAAATTAGGTTTATGGGTAAAATTTACGGTTCTGGGATAAATTTAGGGTTTAGCATCAAAATTTAGGGTTTTGGGTAAAAATTAGGGTTTCGGGTCAAAATTAGGGTGCTGGGTTAAATTTAGGGTTTGGGGTCAAATTTGGGTTTAGGGTTTGAATTAGGGTTTTGAGTTTAAAAAAGGGTTTTTGGACAAAATTTGGGTTAGAATTAGGGTTTTGGGTCTAAATTTGGGTTAGGATTAGGGTTTTGGGTCAAATTTGGGTTTTGGGTCAAAATTAAGGTTTCGGGTTTAGGGTTTAGGGTTTTCGGACATTAATAGGGTTAGAATTAGGGTTTTGGGTCTAAATTAGGGTTAGAATTAGGTTTTGTGTCAAATTCAAAATTAGGGTTTAGGGATTGAATTAGGGTTTTGGGTTAAAATTAGGGTTTCGGGTCAAAATTAGGGTTCTGGGTTAAATTTAGGGCTTTGGGTCAAATTTTGGTTTAGGGTTTGAAATAGGGTTTTGGGAGAACAATAGGGTTAGAATTAAGGTTTTGGGTCTAAATTAGGGTTAGGATTAGGGTTTTGTGTCAAAATTTGTGTTTTTGGTCAAAATTAAGGTTTCGGGTTTTGTGTTAAAAATAGTGTTTTGGGACAAAAATAGGGTAAGAATTAGGGTTTTGGTTTAGGATTTAGGGTCAAATTTAGGATTTAGAATTTGAATTAGGGTTTTGAGTTAAAAATAGGGTTTTGGGACAAAATAAGGTTAGAAATCGGGTTTTGGGTCTAAATTTGTGTTAAGATTAGGGTTTTGGGTCATAATTTGGGTTATGGGTCAAAATTAAGGTTTCGGGTTTTGAGTTAAAAAAAGGGTTTTGGGACAAAAATAGGGTTAGAATTAGGGTTTTGGGTCTAAATTAGGGTTAGAATTAGGTTTTGTGTCAAATTCAAAATTAGGGTTTAGGGATTGAATTAGGGTTTTGGGTTAAAATTAGGGTTTCGGGTCAAAATTAGGGTTCTGGGTTAAATTTAGGGCTTTGGGTCAAATTTTGGTTTAGGGTTTGAAATAGGGTTTTGGGAGAACAATAGGGTTAGAATTAAGGTTTTGGGTCTAAATTAGGGTTAGGATTAGGGTTTTGTGTCAAAATTTGTGTTTTTGGTCAAAATTAAGGTTTCGGGTTTTGAGTTAAAAATAGTGTTTTGGGACAAAAATAGGGTAAGAATTAGGGTCAAAATTAGGGTTCAGGGTTTGAATTAGGGTTTTGGGTTAAAATTAGTGTTTCGGGTCAAAATTAGGGTTCTGGGTCAAATTTAGGGCTTTGGGTCAAAATTTAGTTTAGGGTTTGAATTAAGGTCTTGAGTTAAAAATAGGGTTTTGGGTCAAAAATAGGGTTAGAATTAGGGTTTTGGGTTAAAAATTGGGTTTCGGGTCAAAATTAGGGTTCTGGGTCAAATTTAGGGTTTAGGATCAAAAATATTTGTTTTGGGTTCGAATTAGGGGTTTGAATCAAAATTAGGGATTAGGGTTTCAATTAGGGTTTTGGGTCAGAATTAGGGTTTTCGGTCAAGATTAGGGCTTAGGGTCAAAATTAGGGTTTTGGGTCAAAATTTCGGTTTTGGGTCCAAATTAGGGTTTTGGGTCAAAATTAGTGTTTAGGGTTTGAATTAGGGTTTTGAGTTTTAAAAAGGGTTTTGGGTCAAAAATAGGGTCAGGATTAGGGATTTGGGTTAAAATTAGGGTTCTAGGACAGGGTTTTGGGTCTAAAATAATGTTAGAATTAGGGTTTTGGGTCAAATTTAGGGTTTAGGATAAAAATTCGGGTTTAGGGTCAAAATTAGGGCTTAGGGTTTGAATTAGGATTTTGGGTTAAAAATAGGGTTTTGGGTTATAATTAGGGTTTTGGGTCAAAATTAGGGTTTAGGGTTTGGATTAGGGTTTTGAGTAAAAAAAAAGGGTTTTGGATCTAAATTAGTGTTAGAATTAGGGTTTTGGGTCAAAATTTGAGTTTTGGGTCAAAATTAAGGTTTAGGGTTTAGAGTTAAAAAATGTTTTTGGGACAAAAATAGGGTTAGAATTAGGGTTTTGGGACTAAATTAGGGTTTAGGGTCAAAATTAGGGTATAGGGTTTGAATTATGGTTTTGGTTCGAAAATAGGGTTAGAAATAGAGTTTTGGATCAGAATTAGGGTTTTGGATTAATATGCTTTGGGTTAAAATTAGGGTTATCGGTCAAATTTATGGTTCTGTGTTAAATTTAGGGTTTAGCATCAAAATTTAGGGTTTTGGGTAAAAATAAGGGTTTGAGGTCAAAATTAGGGTGCTGGGTTAAATTTAAGGTTTAGGGTAAAATTTGGGTTTATGGTTTTAATTATGGTTTTGAGTTTAAAAAAGGGTTTTAGGACAAAAATTGGGTTAGAATTAGGGTTTTGGGTCTATATTTGGGTTAGGATTAGGGTTTTGGGTCAAATTTGGGTTTTGGGTCAAAATTAGGTTTGGTTTGAGTTAAAAAAAGGGCTTTGGGACAATAATAGGGTTAGAATTAGGGTTTTGGGTCTAAATTAGGGTTAGAATTAGGTTTTGTGTCAAATTCAAAATTAGGGTTTAGGGATTGAATTAGGGTTTTGAATTAAAATTAGGTTTTCAGGTCAAAATTTGGGTTCTGGGTTAAATTTAGGGTTTTGGGTCAAATTTTGTTTAGGGTTTGAAATAGGGTTTTGGGAGAAAAATAGGGTTGGAATTAGGGTTTTGGGTCTAAATTAGGGTTAGGATTAGGGTTTTGTGTCAAAATTTGTGTTTTGGGTCAAAAATAAGGTTTCGGGTTTTGAGTTAAAAATAGTGTTTTGGGACAAAAATAGGGTTAGAATTAGGGTTTTAATTTAGGATTTAGGGTCAAATTTAGGATTTAGGGTTTGAATTAGGGTTTTGAGTTAAAAATAGGGTTTTTGGACAAAAATAGGGTTAGAAATAGGGTTTTGGGTCTAAATTTGGGTTAAGATTAAGGTTTTGGGTCAAAATTTGGGTTTTGGGTCAAAATTAAGGTTTAGGGTTTAGAGTTAAAAAATGTTTTTGGGGCAAAAATAGGGTTTGAATTAGGGTTTTGGGACTAAATTAGGGTTTAGGGTCAAAATTAGGGTATAGGGTTTGAATTAGGGTTTTGAGTTTAAAATAGGGTTTTGGTTCGAAAATAGGGTTAGAAATAGGGTTTTGGATCAGAATTAGGGTTTTGGGTTAATAGGCTTTGGGTTAAAATTAGGTTTATCGGTCAAATTTACGGTTGTGTTAAATTTAGGGTTTAGCATCAAAATTTAGGGTTTTGGGTAAAAATTAGGGTTTCAGGTCAAAATTAGGGTGCTGGGTTAAATTTAAGGTTTAGGGTCAAATTTGGGTTTAGGGTTTGAATTAGGGTTTTGAGTTTAAAAAAGGGTTTTAGGACAAAAATTGGGTTAGAATTAGGGTTTTGGGTCTATATTTGGGTTAGGATTAGGGTTTTGGGTCAAATTTGGGTTTTGGGTCAAAATTAAGGTTTCGGGTTTTGAGTTAAAAAAAGGGTTTTGGGACAATAATAGGGTTAGAATTAGGGTTTTCGGTCTAAATTAGGGTTAGAATTAGGTTTTGTGTAAAATTCAAAATTAGGGTTTAGGGATTGAATTAGGGTTTTGAATTAAAATTAGGGTTCTTGGTTAAATTTAGGGTTTTGGGTCAAATTTTGGTTTAGGGTTTGAAATAGGGTTTTGGGAGAACAATAGGGTTAGAATTAGGGTTTTGGGTCTAAATTAGGGTTAGGATTAGGGTTTTGTGTCAAAATTTGTGTTTTGGGTCAAAATTAAGGTTTCGGGTTTTGAGTTAAAAATAGTGTTTTGGGACAAAAATAGGGTTAGAATTAGGGTTTTAATTTAGGATTTAGGGTCAAATTTAGGATTTAGGGTTTGAATTAGGGTTTTGAGTTAAAAATAGGTTTTGGGACAAAAATAGGGTCAGAATTAGGGTTTTGGGTCAAAATTTGGGTTAAATTAGTTTTGGTAATTGGGTTTGGTCAAAATTAAGGTTTAGGGTTTGAGTTAAAAATGGTTTGGGACAAAAATAGGGTTTGAATTAGGGTTTGGGACTAAATTAGGGTTTAGGAAAATTAGGGTATAGGGTTTGAATTAGGGTTTGATTAAAATAGGGTTTGGTAAAAAGGGTTAGAAATAGGGTTTTGGATTAAAATTAGGGTTGGAAGGTGGGTTAAATTAGGTTTTGTCTTTAATTAGGTTTACTAGGGTTTGGGAAAATAGGGAAATAAGGAGGCAAATGGTTTAGGGTTTGAATTAGGGTTTGAGTTTAAAAGGTTTAGAAGGGTTAGAATTAGGGTTTGGGTCAATTTGGGTTAGATTAGGGTTTTGGGTCAATTTGGGTTTGGGTCAAAATTAGGTTTTGGGTAAGTTAAAAGGTTTTGGGACAAAATAGGGTTAGAATTAGGGTTTGGTCAAATTAGGGTTAGAATTAGGTTTGGAAATTAAATTAGGGTTTAGGGTTGAATTAGGGTTTTGAATTAAAATTAGGGTTTTGGGTCAAAATATAAAATTAGGGTTTTGGGTCAAATTTGGTTTAGGGTTTGAAATAGGGTTTGGGAGAACAATAGGGTTAGAATTAGGGTTTGGGTCTAAATTAGGGTTAGGATTAGGGTTTTGTGTCAAAATTTGTGTTTTGGGTCAAAATTAAGTTTAGGGTTTGAGTTAAAAATAGTGTTTTGGGACAAAATAGGGTTAGATTAGGTTTTAATTTAGGATTTAGGTCAAATTTAGGATTTAGGGTTTGAATTAGGGTTTTGAGTTAAAAATAGGGTTTTGGACAAAATAGAGTTAGAAATAGGGTTTTGGGTCTAAATTTGGGTTAAGATTAGGGTTTTGGTCAAAATTAGGGTTTTGAGTTAAAAATGGGTTGGGACAAAAATAGGGTTATAATTAGGGTTTGGGACTAAATTAGGGTTTAGGGTAAAAATTAGGGTATAGGGTTTGAATTAGGGTTTTGATTTTAAAATAGAGTTTTGGAAAAATAGGGTTAGAAATAGTTTGGATTAGGGTTTTGGTCAAAGGGCTTTGGGTCAAAATTAAGGTTTGGGTTTAGGGTTTAGGGTTTGGGACAATAATAGGTTAGAATTAGGGTTTTGGGTCTAAATTAGGGTTAGAATTAGGTTTTGTGTCAAATTCAAGATTAGGGTTTAGGGATTGAATTAGGGTTTTGGGTTAAAATTAGGGTTTCGGGTCAAAATTAGGGTTCTGGGTTAAATTTAGGGCTTTGGGTCAAATTTTGGTTTAGGGTTTGAAATAGGGTTTTGGGAGAACAATAGGGTTAGAATTAGGGTTTTGGGTCTAAATTAGGGTTAGGATTAGGGTTTTGTGTCAAAATTTTTGTTTTGGGTCAACATTAAGGTTTCGGGTTGAGTTAAAAATAGTGTTTTGGGACAAAAATAGGGTTAGAATTAGGGTTTTAATTTAGGATTTAGGGTTTGAATTAGGGTTTTGAGTTAAAAATAGGGTTTTGGGACAAAAATAGGGTTAGAAATAGGGTTTTGGGTCTAAATTTGGGTTAAGATTAAGGTTTTGGGTCAAAATTTGGGTTTTGGGTCAAAATTAAGGTTTCGGATTTTGAGTTAAAAAAAGGGTGTTGGGACAAAAATAGGGTTAGAATTAGGGTTTTGGGTCTAAATTTGGGTTAGAATTAGGCTTTGTTTCAAACTTAGCGTTTAGGATCAAAATTAGGGTCAAAATTAGGGTTTAGGGTTTGAATTAGGGTTTTAGGTTAAAATTAGGGTTTCGGGTCAAAATTAGGGTTCTGGGTTAAATTTAGGGCTTTGGGCCAAATTTTGGTTTGAAAAGTTGGAGGTTAGATAGGGTCAAAATTTGGTTTAGTGTTTGAATTAAGGTCTTGAGGTAAAAATAGGGTTTTGGGTCAAAAATAGGGTTAGAATTAGGGTTTTGGGTTAAAAACTAGGTTTCAGGTCAAAATTAGGGTTCTGGGTCAAATTTAGATTTTAGGAAAATAATTAGGGTTTAGGGTCAAAATTAGGGTTTAGGGTTTGAATTAGGGTTTTGGGTTAAAAATAGGGTTTTGGGTCAGAATTAGGGTTTGGGTTATAATTAGGGTTTTGGGTCAAAATTAGGGTTTAGGGTTTGAATTAGGGTTTTGAGTAAAAAAATGGTTTTGGGTCTAAATTAGGGTCAGAATTAGGGTTTTGGGTCAAAATTGGGGCTTTGGGTTGAAATTAGGGTTCTGGGTTAAATTTAAGGCTTATGGTCAAAATTTAGGTTTTTGGGTTAAAATTTGGGTTTCGGGTCAAAATTGGGGTTCTGGTTCAAATTCAGGGTTTAGGGTCAAAATTAGGGTTTAGGTTTGAATTAGGGGTTTGAGTTAAAAATAG
This sequence comes from Sophora flavescens, assembly GCA_030762895.1. Classification (NCBI taxonomy): domain Eukaryota; kingdom Viridiplantae; phylum Streptophyta; class Magnoliopsida; order Fabales; family Fabaceae; genus Sophora; species Sophora flavescens. The sequence goes on along the minus strand of JAUPTC010000011.1, from coordinate 3,675,040 downwards.
GGTTTTGGGACAAAAATAACGTTAAAATTAGGGGGTTGGGTCTAAATTAGGGTTAGAATTAGGGTTTTGGGTCAAAATTTGTGTTTTGGGTCAAAATTAAGGTTTAGGGTTTAGAGTTAAAAAATGTTTTTGGGACAAAAATAGGTTTAGAATTAGGGTTTTGGGACTAAATAAAGGTTTAGGGTCAAAATTAGGGTATAGGGTTTGAATTAGGGTTTTGAGTTTAAAATAGGGTTTTGGTTCGAAAATAGGGTTAGAAATAGAGTTTTGGATCAGAATTAGGGTTTTGGGTCAAAAGGCTTTAGGTTAAATTTAGGTTTAAGGGTCAAATTTACGGTTCTGGGTTAAATTTAGGGTTTAGCATCAAAATTTAGGGTTTTGGGTAAAAATTAGGGTTTCGGGTCAAAATTAGGGTGCTGGGTTAAATTTAGGGTTTAGGGTCAAATTTGGGTTTAGGGTTTGAATTAGGGTTTTGAGTTTAAAAAAGGGTTTTGGGACAAAAATAGGGTTAGAATTAGGGTTTTGGGTCTAAATTTGGGTTAGGATTAGGGTTTTGGGTCAAAATTAAGGTTTCGGGTTTAGGGTTAAGGGTTTTGGGACAATAATAGGTTTAGAATTAGGGTTTTGGGTCTAAATTAGGGTTAGAATTAGGTTTTGTGTCAAATTCAAAATTAGGGTTTAGGGTTTGAATTAGGGTTTTGGGTTAAAATTAGGGTTTCGGGTCAAAATTAGGGTTCTGGGTTAAATTTAGGGCTTTGGGTCAAATTTTGGTTTAGGGTTTGAAATAGGGTTTTGGGAGAACAATAGGGTTAGAATTAGGGTTTTGGGTCTAAATTAGGGTTAGGATTAGGGTTTTGTGTCAAAATTTGTGTTTTGGGTCAAAATTAAGGTTTCGGGTTTTGAGTTAAAAATAGTGTTTTGGGACAAAAATTGGGGACGAATTAGGGTTTTGGATTAGGATTTAGGGTCAAATTTAGGATTTAGGGTTTTAATTAGGGTTTTGAGTTAAAAATAGGGTTTTGGGACAAAAATAGGGTTAGAAATAGGGTTTTGGGTCTAAATTTGGGTTAAGATTAGGGTTTTGGGTCAAAATTTGGGTTTTGGGTCAAAATTAAGGTTTCGGGTTTTGAGTTAAAAAAAGGGTTTTGGGACAAAAATAGGGTTAGAATTAGGGTTTTGGGTCTAAATTAGGGTTAGAATTAGGCTTTGTTTCAAACTTAGAGTTTAGGATCAAAATTAGGGTCAAAATTAGGGTTTAGGGTTTGAATTATGGTTTTGGGTTAAAATTAGGGTTTCGGGTCAAAATTAGGGTTCTGGGTTAAATTTAGGGCTTTGGGTCAAAATTTGGTTTAGGGTTTGAATTAAGGTCTTGAGTTAAAAATAGGGTTTTGGGTCAAAAATAGGGTTAGAATTAGGGTTTTGGGTTAAAAATTGGGTTTAGGGTCAAAATTAGGGTTCTGGGTCAAATTTAGGGTTTAGGGTCAAAAATATTTGTTTTGGGTTCGAATTAGGGGTTTGAATCAAAATTAGGGTTTAGGGTTTCTATTAGGGTTTTGGGTCAGAATTAGGGTTTTCGATCAAGATTAGGGCTTAGGGTCAAAATTAGGGTTTTGGATCAAAATTTCGGTTTTGGGTCCAAATTAGGGTTTTGGGTCAAAATTAGTGTTTAGGGTTTGAATTAGGGTTTTGAGTTTAAAAAAGGGTTTTGGGTCAAAAATAGGGTCAGGATTAGGGATTTGGGTTAAAATTAGGGTTCTAGGACAGGGTTTTGGGTCTAAAATAGGGTTAGAATTAGGGTTTTGGGTAAAATTTAGGGTTTAGGATAAAAATTCGGGTTTAGGTTCAAAATTAGGGTTTAGGGTTTGAATTAGGGTTTTGGGTTAAAAATAGGGTTTTGGGTCAGAATTAGGGTTTTGGGTTATAATTAGGGTTTTAGGTCAAAATTAGGGTTTAGGGTTTGGATTAGGGTTTTGAGTAAAAAAAAGGCTTTTGGGTCTAAATTAGTGTTAGAATTAGGGTTTTGGGTCAAAATTTGAGTTTTGGGTCAAAACTAAGGTTTAGGGTTTAGAGTTAAAAATTGTTTTTGGGACAAAAATAGGGTTAGAATTAGGGTTTTGGGACAAAATTAGGGTATAGGGTTTGAACTAGGGTTTTGAGTTTAAAATAGGGTTTTGGTTCGAAAATAGGGTTAGAAATAGAGTTTTGGATCAGAATTAGGGTTTTGGGTTAATAGGCTTTGGGTTAAAATTAGGTTTATGGATCAAATTTACCGTTTTGGTTAAATTTAGGGTTTAGCATCAAAATTTAGGGTTTTGGGTAAAAATTAGGGTTTCAGGTCAAAATTAGGGTGCTGGGTTAAATTTAAGGTTTAGGGCCAAATTTGGGTTTTGGGTTTGAATTAGGGTTTTGAGTTTAAAAAAGGGTTTTAGGACAAAAATTGGGTTAGAATTAGGGTTTTGGGTCTAAATTTGGGTTATGATTAGGGTTTTGGGTCAAATTTGGGTTTTGGGTCAAAATTAAGGTTTCGGGTTTTGAGTTAAAAAAAGGGTTTTGGTACAATAATAGGGTTAGAATTAGGGTTTTGGGTCTAAATTAGGGTTAGAATTAGGTTTTGTGTCAAATTCAAAATTAGGGTTTAGGGATTGAATTAGGGTTTTGAATTAAAATTAGGGTTTCAGGTCAAAATTAGGGTTCTAGGTTAAATTTATGGTTTTGGGTCAAATTTTGGTTTAGGGTTTGAAATAGGGTTTTGGGATAACAATAGGGTTAGAATTAGGGTTTTGTGTCTAAATTAGGGTTAGGATTAGGGTTTTGTGACAAAAATAGGGTTAGAATTAGGGTTTTATTTTAGGATTTAGAGTCAAATTTAGGATTTAGGGTTTGAATTAGGGTTTTGAGTTTAAAATAGGGTTTTGGGACAAAAGTAGGGTTAGAAATAGGGTTTTGGGTCTAAATTTGGGTTAAGATTAGGGTTTTGGGTCAAAATTAAGGTTTCGGGTTTTGAGTTAAAAAATGGTTTTGGGACAAAAATAGGGTTAGAATTAGGGTTTTGGGACTAAATTAGGTTTAGTAGTAGGGTTTGAATTAGCGTTTGAGTTTAAAATAGGGTTTTGGTTCGAAAATAGGGTTAGAAATAGAATTTTGGATCAGAATTAGGTTTTTGGGTCAAAAGGCTTTGGGTTAAAATTAGGTTTATGGTTAAAATTTACGGTTCTGGGTTAAATTTAGGGTTTAGCATCAAAATTTAGGGTTTTGGGTAAAAATTACGGTTTCGGGTCAAAATTAGGGTGCTGGGTTAAATTTAGGGTTTGGGGTCAAATTTGGGTTTAGGGTTTGAATTTGGGTTTTGATTTTAAAAAAGGGTTTTTGGACAAAAATTGGGTTAGAATTAGGGTTTTGGGTCTAAATTTGGGTTAGGATTAGGGTTTTGGGTCAAATTTGGGTTTTGGGTCAAAATTAAGGTTTCGGGTTTAGGGTTTTGGGACATTAATAGGGTTAGAATTAGGGTTTTGGGTCTAAATTAGGGTTAGAATTAGGTTTTGTGTCAAATTCAAAATTAGGGTTTAGGGATTGAATTAGGGTTTTGGGTTAAAATTAGGGTTTCGGGTCAAAATTAGGGTTCTGGGTTAAATTTAGGGCTTTGGGTCAAATTTTGGTTTAGGGTTTGAAATAGGGTTTTGGGAGAACAATAGGGTTAGAATTAAGGTTTTGGGTCTAAATTAGGGTTAGGATTAGGGTTTTGTGTCAAAATTTGTGTTTTTGGTCAAAATTAAGGTTTCGGGTTTTTAGTTAAAAATAGTGTTTTGGGACAAAAATAGGGTAAGAATTAGGGTTTTGGTTTAGGATTTAGGGTCAAATTTAGGATTTAGGATTTGAATTAGGGTTTTGAGTTAAAAATAGGGTTTTGGGACAAAATAGGGTTAGAAATAGGGTTTTGGGTCTAAATTTGGGTTAAGATTAGGGTTTTGGGTCAAAATTTGGGTTTTGGGTCAAAATTAAGGTTTCGGGTTTTGAGTTAAAAAAAGGGTTTTGGTACAAAAATAGGGTTAGAATTAGGGTTTTGGGTCTAAATTAGGGTTAGAATTAGGCTTTGTTTCAAACTTAGCGTTTAGGATCAAAATTAGGGTTTAGGGTTTGAATTAGGGTTTTGGGTTAAAATTAGGGTTTCGGGTCAAAATTAGGGTTCTGGGTTAAATTTAGGGCTTTGGGTCAAAATTTGGTTTAGGGTTTGAATTAAGGTCTTGAGTTAAAAATAGGGTTTTGGGTCAAAAATAGGGTTAGAATTATGGTTTTGGGTTAAAAATTGTGTTTCGGGTCAAAATTAGGGTTCTGGGTCAAATTTAGGGTTTAGGGTCAAAAATATTTGTTTTGGGTTTGAATTAGGGTTTTGAATCAAAATTAGGGTTTAGGGTTTGAATTAGGGTTTTGGGTCAGAATTAGGGTTTTCGGTCAAGATTAGGGCTTAGGGTCAAAATTAGGGTTTTGGGTCAAAATTTCGGTTTTGGGTCCAAATTAGGGTTTTGGGTCAAAATTAGGGTTTAGGGTTTGAATTAGGGTTTTGAGTTTAAAAAAGGGTTTTGGGTCAAAAATAGGGTCAGGATTAGGGATTTGGGTTAAAATTAGGGTTCTAGGACAGGATTTTGGGTCTAAAATAAGGTTAGAATTAGGGTTTTGGGTCAAATTAGGGTTAGGATTAGGGTTTTGTGTCAAAATTTGTATTTTTGGTCAAAATTAAGGTTTCGGGTTTTGAGTTAAAAATAGTGTTTTGGGACAAAAATTGGGTAGGAATTAGGGTTTTTGTTTAGGATTTAGGGTCAAATTTAGGATTTAGGATTTGAATTAGGGTTTTGAGTTAAAAATAGGGTTTTGGGACAAAATAGGGTTAGAAATCGGGTTTTGGGTCTAAATTTGTGTTAAGATTAGGGTTTTGGGTCAAAATTTGGGTTTTGGGTCAAAATTAAGGTTTCTGGTTTTGAGTTAAAAAAAGGATTTTGGGACAAAAATAGGGTTAGAATTAGGGTTTTGGGTCTAAATTAGGGTTAGAATTAGGCTTTGTTTCAAACTTAGCGTTTAGGATCAAAATTAGGGTCAAAATTAGGGTTTAGGGTTTGAATTATGGTTTTGGGTTAAAATTAGGGTTTCGGGTCAAAATTAGGGTTCTGGGTTAAATTTAGGGCTTTGGGTCAAAATTTGGTTTAGGGTTTGAATTAAGGTCTTGAGTTAAAAATAGGGTTTTGGGTCAAAAATAGGGTTAGAATTAGGGTTTTGGGTTGAAAATTGGGTTTCGGCACAAAATTGGGGTTCTGGGTCAAATTTAGGGTTTAGGGTCAAAAATATTTGTTTTGGGTTCGAATTAGGGGTTTGAATCAAAATTAGGGTTTAGGGTTTCAATTAGGGTTTTGGGTCAGAATTAGGGTTTTCGGTCAAGATTAGGGCTTAGGGTCAAAATTAGGGTTTTGGATCAAAATTTCGGTTTTGGGTCCAAATTAGGGTTTTGGGTCAAAATTAGTGTTTAGGGTTTGAATTAGGATTCTGAGTTTAAAAAAGGGTTTTGGGTCAAAAATAGGGTCAGGATTAGGGATTTGGGTTCTAGGACAGGGTTTTGGGTCTAAAATAGGGTTAGAATTAGGGTTTTGGGTCAAATTTAGGGTTTAGGATAAAAATTCGGGTTTAGGTTCAAAATTAGGGTTTAGGGTTTGAATTAGGGTTTTGGGTTTAAAATAGGGTTTTGGGTCAGAATTAGGGTTTTAGGTTATAATTAGGGTTTTAGGTCAAAATTAGGGTTTAGGGTTTGGATTAGGGTTTTGAGTAAAAAAAAGGCTTTTGGGTCTAAATTAGTGTTAGAATTAGGGTTTTGTGTCAAAATTTGAGTTTTGGGTCAAAACTAAGGTTTAGGGTTTAGAGTTAAAAAATGTTTTTGGGACAAAAATAGGGTTAGAATTAGGGTTTTGGGACAAAATTAGGGTATAGGGTTTGAACTAGGGTTTTGAGTTTAAAATAGGGTTTTGGTTCTTAAATAGGGTTAGAAATAGAGTTTTGGATCAGAATTAGGGTTTTGGGTTAATAGGCTTTGGGTTAAAATTAGGTTTATCGGTCAAATTTACCGTCTTGGTTAAATTTAGGGTTTAGCATCAAAATTTAGGGTTTTGGGTAAAAATTAGGGTTTCAGGTCAAAATTATGGTGCTGGGTTAAATTTAAGGTTCAGGGCCAAATTTGGGTTTTGGGTTTTAATTAGGGTTTTGAGTTTAAAAAAGGGTTTTAGGACAAAAATTGGGTTAGAATTAGGGTTTTGGGTCTAAATTTGGGTTAGGATTAGGGTTTTGGGTCAAATTTGGGTTTTGGGTCAAAATTAAGTTTTCGGGTTTAGGGTTTAGGGTTTTGGGACATTAATAGGGTTAGCATTAGGGTTTTGGGTCTAAATTAGGGTTAGAATTAGGTTTTGTGTCAAATTCAAAATTAGGGATTAGGGATTGAATTAGGGTTTTGAATTAAAATTAGGGTTTCAGGTCAAAATTAGGGTTCTGGGTTAAATTTAGGGTTTTGGGTCAAATTTTGGTTTAGGGTTTGAAATAGGGTTTTGGGAGAACAATCGGGTTAGAATTAGGGTTTTGGGTCTAAATTAGGGTTAGGATTAGGGTTTTGTGACAAAAATAGGGTTAGAATTAGGGTTTTATTTTAGGATTTAGAGTCAAATTTAGGATTTAGGGTTTGAATTAGGGTTTTGAGTTTAAAATAGGGTTTTGGGTCAAAAGTAGGGTTAGAAATAGGGTTTTGGGTCTAAATTTGGGTTAAGATTAGGGTTTTGGGTCAAAATTAAGGTTTCGGGTTTTGAGTTAAAAAATGGTTTTGGGACAAAAATAGGGTTAGAATTAGGGTTTTGGGACTAAATTAGGGTTTAGGGTAAAAATTAGGGTATAGGGTTTGAATTAGCGTTTTGAGTTTAAAATAGGGTTTTGGTTCGAAAATAGGGTTAGAAATAGAGTTTTGGATCAGAATTAGGGTTTTGGGTCAAAAGGCTTTGGGTTAAAATTAGGTTTATGGGTAAAATTTACGGTTCTAGGTTAAATTTAGGGTTTAGCTTCAAAATTTAGGGTTTTGGGTAAAAATTAGGGTTTCGGGTCAAAATTAGGGTGCTGGGTTAAATTTAGGGTTTAGGGTCAAATTTGGGTTTAGGGTTTGAATTAGGCTTTTGAGTTTAAAAAAGGGTTTTTGGACAAAAATTGGGTTAGAATTAGGGTTTTGGGTCTAAATTTGGGTTAGGATTAGGGTTTTGGGTCAAATTTGGGTTTTGGGTCAAAATTAAGGTTTCGGGTTTAGGGTTTAGGGTTTTGGGACATTAATAGGGTTAGAATTAGGGTTTTGGGTCTAAATTAGGGTTAGAATTAGGTTTTGTGTCAAATTCAAAATTAGGGTTTAGGGATTGAATTAGGGTTTTGGGTTAAAATTAGGGTTTCCGGTCAAAATTAGGGTTCTGGGTTAAATTTAGGGCTTTGGGTCAAAATTTGGTTTAGGGTTTGAATTAAGGTCTTGAGTTAAAAGTAGGGTTTTGGGTCAAAAATAGGGTTAGAATTAGGGTGTTGGGTTAAAAATTGGGTATCGGGTCAAAATTAGGGTTCTGGGTCAAATTTAGGGTTTAGGGTCAAAAATATTTGTTTTGGGTTCGAATTAGGGGTTTGAATCAAAATTAGGGTTTAGGGTTTCAATTAGGGTTTTGGGTCAGAATTAGGGTTTGTCAAGATTAGGGCTTAGGCTCAAAATTAGGGTTTTGGGTCAAAATTTCGGTTTTGGGTCCAAATTAGGGTTTTGGGTCAAAATTAGTGTTTAGGGTTTGAATTAGGGTTTTGAGTTTAAAAAAGAGTTTTGGGTCAAAAATAGGGTCTGGATTAGGGATTTGGGTTAAAATTAGGGTTCTAGGATAGGGTTTTGGGTCTAAAATAAGGTTAGAATTAGGGTTTTGGGTCAAATTTAGGGTTTAGGATAAAAATTCGGGTTTAGGGTCAAAATTAGGGCTTAGGGTTTGAATTAGGATTTTGGGTTAAAAATAGGGTTTTGGGTCAGAATTAGGGTTTTTGGTTATAATTAGGGTTTTGGGTCAAAATTAGGGTTTAGGGTTTGGATTAGGGTTTTGAGTAAAAAAAAGGGTTTTGGGTCTAAATTAGTGTTAGAATTAGGGTTTTGGGTTAAAATTTGAGTTTTGGGTCAAAATTAAGGTTTAGGGTTTAGAGTTAAAAAATGTTTTTGGGACAAAAATAGGGTTAGAATTAGGGTTTTGGGACTAAATTAGGGTTTAGGGTATAGGGTTTGAATTATGGTTTTGGTTCGAAAATAGGGTTAGAAATAGAGTTTTGGATCAGAATTAGGGTTTTGGGTTAATAGGCTTTGGGTTAAAATTATGTTTATCGGTCAAATTTACGGTTCTGTGTTAAATTTAGGGTTTAGAATCAAAATTTAGGGTTTTGGGTAAAAATTAGGGTTTCAGGTCAAAATTAGGGTACTGGGTTAAATTTAAGGTTTAGGGCCAAATTTGGGTTTAGGGTTTGAATTAGGGTTTTGAGTTTAAAAAAGGGTTTTAGTACAAAAATTGGGTTAGAATTAGGGTTTTGGGTCTAAATTTGGGTTAGGATTAGGGTTTTGGGTCAAAATTAAGGTTTCGGGTTTTGAGTTAAAAAAAGGGTTTTGGGACAATAATAGGGTTAGAATTAGGGTTTTGGGTCTAAATTAGGGTTAGAATTAGGTTTTGTGTCAAATTCAAAATTAGGGTTTAGGGATTGAATTAGGGTTTTGAATTAAAATTAGGGTTTCAGGTCAAAATTAGGGTTCTGGGTTAAATTTAGGGTTTTGGGTCAAATTTTGGTTTAGGGTTTGAAATAGGGTTTTGGGAGATCAATAGGGTTAGAATTAGGGTTTTGGGTCTAAATTAGGGTTAGGATTAGGGTTTTGTGATAAAAATAGGGTTAGAATTAGGGTTTTATATTAGTCAAATTTAGGATTTAGGGTTTGAATTAGGGTTTTGAGTTAAAAATAGGGTTTTGGGACAAAAGTAGGGTTAGAAATAGGGTTTTGGGTCTAAATTTGGGTTAAGATTAGGGTTTTGGGTCAAAATTAAGGTTTCGGGTTTTGAGTTAAAAAATGGTTTTGGGACAAAAATAGGGTTAGAATTAGGGTTTTGGGACTAAATTAGGGTTTAGGGTAAAAATTAGGATATAGGGTTTGAATTAGCGTTTTGAGTTTAAAATAGGGTTTTGGTTCGAAAATAGGGTTAGAAATAGAGTTTTGGATCAGAATTAGGGTTTTGGGTCAAAAGGCATTGGGTTAAAATTAGGTTTATGGGTAAAATTTACGGTTCTGGGTTAAAGTTAGGGTTTCAAAATTTAGGTTTGGTAAAATTTAGGGTTTTGGGTAAAAATTAGGGTTTCGGGTAAAAATTAGGGTTTAGGGTCAAATTCGGGTTTAGGGTTTGAATTAGGGTTTTGAGTTTAAAAAAGGGTTTTGGGACAAAAATTGGGTTAGAATTAGGGTTTTGGGTCTAAATTTGGGTTAGGATTAGGGTTTTGGGTAGGGTGGTCAAAATTAAGGTTTCGGGTTTAGGGTTTAGGGTTTTGGGACATTAATAGGGTTAGAATTAGGGTTTTGGGTCTAAATTAGGGTTAGAATTAGGTTTTGTGTCAAATTCAAGATTAGGGTTTAGGGATTGAATTAGGGTTTTGGGTTAAAATTAGGGTTTCGGGTCAAAATTAGGGTTCTGGGTTAAATTTAGGGCTTTGGGTCAAATTTTGGTTTAGGGTTTGAAATAGGGTTTTGGGAGAACAATAGGGTTAGAATTAAGGTTTTGGGTCTAAATTAGGGTTAGGATTAGGGTTTTGTGTCAAAATTTGTGTTTTTGGTCAAAATTAAGGTTTCGGGTTTTGAGTTAAAATAGTGTTTTGGGACAAAAATAGGGTTGGAATTAGGGTTTTGGTTTAGGATTTAGGGTCAAATTTAGGATTTAGGATTTGAATTAGGGTTTTGAGTTAAAAATAGGGTTTTGGGACAAAATAGGGTTAGAAATCGGGTTTTGGGTCTAAATTTGTGTTAAGATTAGGGTTTTGGGTCAAAATTTGGGTTTTGGGTCAAAATTAAGGTTTCGGGTTTTGAGTTAAAAAAAGGGTTTTGGGACAAAAATAGGGTTAGAATTAGGGTTTTGGGTCTAAATTAGGGTTAGAATTAGGCTTTGTTTCAAACTTAGCGTTTAGGATCAAAATTAGGGTCAAAATTAGGGTTTAGGGTTTGAATTATGGTTTTGGGTTAAAATTAGGGTTTCGGGTCAAAATTAGGGTTCTGGGTTAAATTTAGGGCTTTGGGTCAAAATTTGGTTTAGGGTTTGAATTAAGGTCTTGAGTTAAAAATAGGGTTTTGGGTCAAAAATAGGGTTAGAATTAGGGTTTTGGGTTAAAAATTGGGTTTCGGGTCAAAATTAGGGTTCTGGGTCAAATTTAGGGTTTAGGGTCAAAAATATTTGTTTTGGGTTTGAATTAGGGTTTTGAATCAAAATTAGGGTTTAGGGTTTGAATTAGGGTTTTGGGTCAGAATTAGGGTTTTCGGTCAAGATTAGGGCTTAGGGTCAAAATTAGGGTTTTGGATCAAAATTTCGGTTTTGGGTCCAAATTAGGGTTTTGGGTCAAAATTAGTGTTTAGGGTTTGAATTAGGGTTCTGAGTTTAAAAAAGGGTTTTGGGTCAAAAATAGGGTCAGGATTAGGGTTTTGGGTCTAAATTTGGGTTAAGATTAGGGTTTTGGGTCAAAATTAAGGTTTCGGGTTTTGAGTTAAAAAATGGTTTTGGGACAAAAATAGGGTTAGAATTAGGGTTTTGGGACTAAATTAGGGTTTAGGGTAAAAATTAGGGTATAGGGTTTGAATTAGCGTTTTGAGTTTAAAATAGGGTTTTGGTTCGAAAATAGGGTTAGAAATAGAGTTTTGGATCAGAATTAGGGTTTTGGGTCAAAAGGCTTTGGGTTAAAATTAGGTTTATGGGTAAAATTTACGGTTCTAGGTTAAATTTAGGGTTTAGCATCAAAATTTAGGGTTTTGGGTAAAAATTAGGGTTTCGGGTCAAAATTAGGGTGCTGGGTTAAATTTAGGGTTTAGGGTCAAATTTGGGTTTAGGGTTTGAATTAGGGTTTTGAGTAAAAATTAGGGTTTTAGTACAAAAATTGGGTTAGAATTAGGGTTTTGGGTCTAAATTTGGGTTAGGATTAGGGTTTTGGGTCAAAATTAAGGTTTCGGGTTTTGAGTTAAAAAAAGGGTTTTGGGACAATAATAGGGTTAGAATTAGGGTTTTGGGTCTAAATTAGGGTTAGAATTAGGTTTTGTGTCAAATTCAAAATTAGGGTTTAGGGATTGAATTAGGGTTTTGAATTAAAATTAGGGTTTCAGGTCAAAATTAGAGTTCTGGGTTAAATTTAGGGTTTTGGGTCAAATTTTGGTTTAGGGTTTGAAATAGGGTTTTGGGAGATCAATAGGGTTAGAATTAGGGTTTTGGGTCTAAATTAGGGTTAGGATTAGAGTTTTGTGATAAAAATAGGGTTAGAATTAGGGTTTTATATTAGGATTCAGAGTCAAATTTAGGATTTAGGGTTTGAATTAGGGTTTTGAGTTAAAAATAGGGTTTTGGGACAAAAGTAGGGTTAGAAATAGGGTTTTGGGTCTAAATTTGGGTTAAGATTAGGGTTTTGGGTCAAAATTAAGGTTTCGGGTTTTGAGTTAAAAAATGGTTTTGGGACAAAAATAGGGTTAGAATTAGGGTTTTGGGACTAAATTAGGGTTTAGGGTAAAAATTAGGATATAGGGTTTGAATTAGCGTTTTGAGTTTAAAATAGGGTTTTGGTTCGAAAATAGGGTTAGAAATAGAGTTTTGGATCAGAATTAGGGTTTTGGGTCAAAAGGCATTGGGTTAAAATTAGGTTTATGGGTAAAATTTACGGTTCTGGGTTAAATTTAGGGTTTAGCTTCAAAATTTAGGGTTTTGGGTCAAAATTAGGGTTTCGGGTTAAATTTAGGGTTTAAGGTCAAATTTGGGTTTAGGGTTTGAATTAGGGTTTTGAGTTTAAAAGAGGGTTTTGGGACAAAAATTGGGTTAGAATTAGGGTTTGGGGTCTAAATTTGGGTTAGGATTAGGGTTTTGGGTCAAAATTAAGGTTTCGGGTTTAGGGTTTAGGGTTTTGGGACATTAATAGGGTTAGAATTAGGGTTTTGGGTCTAAATTAGGGTTAGAATTAGGTTTTGTGTCAAATTCAAGATTAGGGTTTAGGGATTGAATTAGGGTTTTGGGTTAAAATTAGGGTTTCGGGTCAAAATTAGGGTTCTGGGTTAAATTTAGGGCTTTGGGTCAAATTTTGGTTTAGGGTTTGAAATAGGGTTTTGGGAGAACAATAGGGTTAGAATTAAGGTTTTGGGTCTAAATTAGGGTTAGGATTAGGGTTTTGTGTCAAAATTTGTGTTTTTGGTCAAAATTAAGGTTTCGGGTTTTGAGTTAAAATAGTGTTTTGGGACAAAAATAGGGTTGGAATTAGGGTTTTGGTTTAGGATTTAGGGTCAAATTTAGGATTTAGGGTTTGAATTAGGGTTTTGAGTTAAAAATAGGGTTTTGGGACAAAAATAGGGTTAGAAATAGGGTTTTGGGTCTAAATTTGGGTTAAGATTAGGGTTTTGGGTCAAAATTTGGGTTTTGGGTCAAAATTAAGGTTTCGGGTTTTGAGTTAAAAAAAGGGTTTTGGGACAAAAATAGGGTTAGAATTAGGGTTTTGGGTCTAAATTAGGGTTAGAATTAGGCTTTGTTTCAAACTTAGCGTTTAGGATCAAAATTAGGGTCAAAATTAGGGTTTAGGGTTTGAATTAGGGTTTTGGGTTAAAATTAGGGTTTCGGGTCAAAATTAGGGTTCTGGGTTAAATTTAGGGCTTTGGGTCAAAATTTGGTTTAGGGTTTGAATTAAGGTCTTGAGTTAAAAATAGGGTTTTGGGTCAAAAATAGGGTTAGAATTAGGGTTTTGGGTTAAAAATTGGGTTTCGGGTCAAAATTAGGGTTCTGGGTCAAATTTAGGGTTTAGGGTCAAAAATATTTGTTTTGGGTTCGAATTAGGGGTTTGAATCAAAATTAGGGTTTAGGGTTTGAATTAGGGTTTTGGGTCAGAATTAGGGTTTTCGGTCAAGATTAAGGCTTAGGGTCAAAATTAGGGTTTTGGATCAAAATTTCGGTTTTCGGTCCAAATTAGGGTTTTGGGTCAAAATTAGTGTTTAGGGTTTGAATTAGGGTTTTGAGTTTAAAAAAGGGTTTTGGGTCAAAAATAGGGTCAGGATTAGGGATTTGGGTTTAAAATTTGGGTTTTAGGGTGGGGTTTTAGGTCAAAGGGTTTAGGTAAAAATTAGGGTTTAGGGTCAAATAGGGTAGGGTTTGAATTAGGATTTTGGGTTAAAAATAGGGTTTTAGGGTTGGAATTAGGGTTTGGGTTATAATTAGGATTTTGGGTTAAAAATAGGGTTTTGGGTCAAAATTAGGGTTTTGGGTTATAATTAGGGTTTTGGGTCAAATTAGGTTTAGGTTTTAGGGTTAAATGGGTCTAAATTTGTTAGAATTAGGGTTTTGGGTCAAATTTGAGTTTTGGGTAAATTAAGTTTAGGGTTTAGAGTTAAAAATGTTTTGGGACAAAAAGTAGAATTAGGGTTTTGGGACTAAATTAGGGTTTAGGGTCAAAATTAGGGTATAGGGTGAATTATGGTTTTGGTTAAAATAGGGTTAGAAATAGAGTTTTGGATCAATTATTTAGGTTAATAGGCTTTGGGTTAAAATTATGTTTAGGTCAAATTAGTTGGTTAAATTTAGGGTTTAGCATCAAAATTTAGGGTTTTGGGTAAAAATTAGGGTTTCGGGTCAAAATTAGGGTGCTGGGTTAAATTTAGGGTTTGGGGTCAAAATTTGGGTTTAGGGTTTGAATTAGGGTTTTGAGTTTAAAAAAGGGTTTTAGTACAAAAATTGGGTTAGAATTAGGGTTTTGGGTCTAAATTGGGGTTAGGATTAGGGTTTTGGGTCAAATTTGGGTTTTGGGTCAAAATTAAGGTTTTGGGTTTTGAGTTAAAAAAAGGGTTTTGGGACAATAATAGGGTTAGAGTTAGGGTTTTGGGTCTAAATTAGGGTTAGAATTAGGTTTTGTGTCAAATTCAAAATTAGGGTTTAGGGATTGAATTAGGGTTTTGAATTAAAATTAGGGTTTCAGGTCAAAATTAGGGTTCTGGGTTAAATTTAGGGTTTTGGGTCAAATTTTGGTTTAAGTTTGAAATAGGGTTTTGGGAGAAAATAGGGTTAGAATTAGGGTTTTGGGTCAAAATTAGCGTTAGGATTAGGGTTTTGTCAAATAGGGTTAGAATTAGGGTTTTATTTTAGGATTTAGAGTCAAATTTAGGATTTAGGGTTTGAATTAGGGTTTTGAGTTAAAAATAGGGTTTTGGGACAAAAGTAGGGTTAGAAATAGGGTTTTGGGTCTAAATTTGGGTTATGATTAGGGTTTTGGGGTCAAAATTAAGGTTTTAGGGTTTTGAGTTAAAAAATGGTTTTGGGACAAAAATAGGGTTAGAATTAGGGTTTTGGACTAAATTAGGGTTTAGGGTAAAATTTAGGTATAGGGTTTGAATTAGTTTGAGTTTAAAATAGGGTTTTGGGTCGAAAATAGGGTTAGAAATAGAGTTTTGGATCAGAATTAGGGTTTTGGGTCCAAAGGCTTTGGGTTAAAATTAGGTTTATGGGTCAAATTTACTTTGGGTTAAATTTAGGGTTTAGCATCAAATTTAGGGTTTTGGGTAAAAATTAGGGTTTCGGGTCAAAATTAGGGTGCTGGGTTAAATTTAGGGTTTGGGGTCAAATTTGGGTTTAGGGTTTGAATTAGGGTTTTGAGTTTAAAAAAGGGTTTTTGGACAAAATTTGGGTTAGAATTAGGGTTTTGGGTCTAAATTTGGGTTAGGATTAGGGTTTTGGGTCAAATTTGGGTTTTGGGTCAAAATTAAGTTTTGGGTTTAGGGTTTTGGGACATTAATAGGGTTAGAATTAGGGTTTTGGGTCTAAATTAGGGTTAGAATTAGGTTTTGTGTCAAATTCAAAATTAGGGTTTAGGGATTGAATTAGGGTTTTGGGTTAAAATTAGGGTTTCGGGTCAAAATTAGGGTTCTGGGTTAAATTTAGGGCTTTGGGTCAAATTTTGGTTTAGGGTTTGAAATAGGGTTTTGGGAGAACAATAGGGTTAGAATTAGGGTTTTGGGTCTAAATTAGGGTTAGGATTAGGGTTTTGTGTAAAAATTTGTGTTTTTGGTCAAAATTAGGTTGTTTTGAGTTAAAAATAGTGTTTTGGGACAAAAATAGGGTAAGAATTAGGGTTTTGGTTTAGGATTTAGGGTCAAATTTAGGATTTAGGATTTGAATTAGGGTTTTGAGTTAAAAATAGGGTTTTGGGACAAAATAAGGTTAGAAATCGGGTTTTGGGTCTAAATTTGTGTTAAGATTAGGGTTTTGGGTCATAATTTGGGTTTTGGGTCAAAATTAAGGTTTCGGGTTTTGAGTTAAAAAAAGGGTTTTGGGACAAAAATAGGGTTAGAATTAGGGTTTTGGGTCTAAATTAGGGTTAGAATTAGGCTTTGTTTCAAACTTAGCGTTTAGGATCAAAATTAGGGTCAAAATTAGGGTTTAGGGTTTGAATTAGGGTTTTGGGTTAAAATTAGGGTTTCGGTTCAAAATTAGGGTTCTGGGTTAAATTTAGGGCTTTGGGTCAAATTTTGGTTTATGATTTGAATTAAGGTCTTGAGTTAAAAATAGGGTTTTGGGTCAAAAATAGGGTTAGAATTAGGGTTTTGGGTTAAAAATTGGGTTTTGGTCAAGGGTGGTCAAATTTAGGGTTTAGGGTCAAAAATATTTGTTTTGGGTTAATTAGGGGTTTGAATCAAAATTAGGGTTTAGGGTTTCAATTAGGGTTTTGGGTTGAATTAGGTTTTGGTCAAATTAGGGCTTAGGGTCAAAATTAGGGTTTTGGGTCAAAATTAGTGTTTAGGGTTTGAATTAGGGTTTTGAGTTTAAAAAAGGGTTTTGGGTCAAAAATAGGGTCAGGATTAGGGATTTGGGTTAAAATTAGGGTTCTAGGACAGGGTTTTGGGTCAAATTTAGGGTTTAGGATAAAAATTCGGGTTTAGGGTCAAAATTAGGGCTTAGGGTTTGAATTAGGGTTTTGGGTTAAAAATAGGGTTTTGGGTCAGAATTAGGGTTTTGAGTCAAAATTAGGGTTTTGGGTCTAAAATAGGGTTTAGGGTTAAATTAGGGTTTAAAAAGGGTTTTGGGTCTAAATTAGTGTTAGAATTAGGGTTTTGGGTCAAAATTTGAGTTTGGCGTCAAAAGTAAGGTGTAGGGTTAAGCGTAAATAAATGTTGTTGGTACAAAAATAGGGTTAGAATTAGGGGTTTGGGACTAAATTAGGGTTTATGGTCAAAATTAGGGTATAGGGTTTGAATTTTGGTTTTGTAAAATAGGGTTAGAAATAGAGTTTTGGATCAGAATTAGGGTTTTGGTTAATAGGCTTTGGGTTAAAATTAGGTTTATCGGTCAAATTTACGGTTCTTTGTTAAATTTAGGGTTTAGCATCAAAATTTAGGGTTTTGGGTAAATATTAGGGTGTCAGGTCAAAATTAGGGTGCTGGGTTAAATTTAAGGTTTAGGGCCAAATTTGGGTTTAGGGTTTGAATTAGGGTTTTGAGTTTAAAAAAGGGTTTTAGTACAAAAATTGGGTTAGAATTAGGGTTTTGGGTCTAAATTTGGGTTAGGATTAGGGTTTTGGGTCAAATTTGGGTTTTGGGTCAAAATTAAGGTTTCGGGTTTTGAGTTAAAAAAAGGGTTTTGGGACAATAATAGGGTTAGAATTAGGGTTTTGGGTCTAAATTAGGGTTAGAATTAGGTTTTGTGTCAAATTCAAAATTAGGGTTTAGGGATTGAATTAGGGTTTTGAATTAAAATTAGGGTTTCAGGTCAAAATTAGGGTTCTGGGTTAAATTTAGGGTTTTGGGTCAGATTTTGGTTTAGGGTTTGAAATAGAGTTTTGGGAGAACAATAGGGTTAGAATTAGGGTTTTGGGTCTAAATTAGGGTTAGGATTAGGGTTTTGTGACAAAAATAGGGATAGAATTAGGGTTTTATTTTAGGATTTAGAGTCAAATATAGGATTTAGGGTTTGAATTAGGGTTTTGAGTTAAAAAATAGGGTTTTGGGACAAAATAAGGTTAGAAATCGGGTTTTGGGTCTAAATTTGTGTTAAGATTAGGGTTTTGGGTCATAATTTGGGTTTTGGGTCAAAATTAAGGTTTCGGGTTTTGAGTTAAAAAAAGGGTTTTGGGACAAAAATAGGGTTAGAATTAGGGTTTTGGGTCTAAATTAGGGTTAGAATTAGGCTTTGTTTCAAACTTAGCGTTTAGGATCAAAATTAGGGTCAAAATTAGGGTTTAGGGTTTGAATTAGGGTTTTGGGTTAAAATTAGGGTTTCGGTTCAAAATTAGGGTTCTGGGTTAAATTTAGGGCTTTGGGTCAAAATTTGGTTTAGGGTTTGAATTAAGGTCTTGAGTTAAAAGTAGGGTTTTGGGTCAAAAATAGGGTTAGAATTAGGGTTTTGGGTTAAAAATTGGGTTTCGGGTCAAAATTAGGGTTCTGGGTCAAATTTAGGGTTTAGGGTCAAAAATATTTGTTTTGGGTTCGAATTAGGGGTTTGAATCAAAATTAGGGTTTAGGGTTTCAATTAGGGTTTTGGGTCAGAATTAGGGTTTTCGGTCAAGATTAGGGCTTAGGGTCAAAATTAGGGTTTTGGGTCAAAATTAGTGTTTAGGGCTTGAATTAGGTTTTGAGTTTAAAAAGGGTTTTGGGTCAAAAATAGGGTTAGAATTAGGATTTGGGTTAAAATTAGGGTTTAGGAGGTTTTGGGTCAAAATAAGGTTAGAATTAGGGTTTTGGGTCAAATTTAGGGTTTAGGATAAAAATTTTACAAAACTAGGCTTAGGGTTTGAATTAGGGTTTTGGGTTAAAATAGGGTTTTGGGTCAAATTAGGGATTTGGGTTAAAATTAGGGTTTTGGGTCAAAATTAGGGTTTAGGGTTTGAATTAGGGTTTAAAAAAAGGTTTGGGTCTAAATTAATGTTAGAATTAGGAATATGGCTCAAAATTTGACTTTTTGGTAAAAATTAAGGTTTAGGGTTTAGAGTTAAAAAATGTTTTGGGACAAAAATGGGGTTAGAATTAGGGTTTTGGGACTAAATTAGGGTTTAGGGTCTAGGTTTAGGGTTTAAATTTTGGTTTTGGTTCGAAAATAGGGTTAGAAATAGAGTTTTGGATCGAATTAGGGTTTTGGTTAATAGGCTTTGGGTTAAACTTTGGTTTATCGGTCAAATTTACGGTTCTTTGTTAAATTTAGGGTTTAGCATCAAAATTTAGGGTTTTGGGTAAATATTAGGGTGTCAGGTCAAAATTAGGGTGCTGGGTTAAATTTAAGGTTTAGGGCCAAATTTGGGTTTAGGGTTTGAATTAGGGTTTTGAGTTTAAAAAAGGGTTTTAGTACAAAAATTGGGTTAGAATTAGGGTTTTGGGTCTAAATTTGGGTTAGGATTAGGGTTTTGGGTCAAATTTGGGTTTTGGGTCAAAATTAAGGTTTCGGGTTTTGAGTTAAAAAAAGGGTTTTTGGACAATAATAGGGTTAGAATTAGGGTTTTGGGTCTAAATTAGGGTTAGAATTAGGTTTTGTGTCAAATTCAAAATTAGGGTTTAGGGATTGAATTAGGGTTTTGAATTAAAATTAGGGTTTCAGGTCAAAATTAGGGTTCTGGGTTAAATTTAGGGTTTTGGGTCAGATTTTGGTTTAGGGTTTGAAATAGAGTTTTGGGAGAACAATAGGGTTAGAATTAGGGTTTTGGGTCTAAATTAGGGTTAGGATTAGGGTTTTGTGACAAAAATAGGGATAGAATTAGGGTTTTATTTTAGGATTTAGAGTCAAATATAGGATTTAGGGTTTGAATTAGGGTTTTGAGTTAAAAAATAGGGTTTTGGGACAAAATAAGGTTAGAAATCGGGTTTTGGGTCTAAATTTGTGTTAAGATTAGGGTTTTGGGTCATAATTTGGGTTTTGGGTCAAAATTAAGGTTTCGGGTTTTGAGTTAAAAAAAGGGTTTTGGGACAAAAATAGGGTTAGAATTAGGGTTTTGGGTCTAAATTAGGGTTAGAATTAGGCTTTGTTTCAAACTTAGCGTTTAGGATCAAATTTAGGGTCAAAATTATGGTTTAGGGTTTGAATTCGGGTTTTGGGTTAAAATTAGGGTTTCGGGTCAAAATTAGGGGTCTGGGTTAAATTTAGGGCTTTGGGTCAAAATTTGGTTTAGGGTTTGAATTAAGGTCTTGAGTTAAAAATAGGGTTTTGGGTCAAAAATAGGGTTAGAATTAGGGTTTTGGGTTAAAAATTGGGTTTCGGGTCAAAATTAGGGTTCTGGGTCAAATTTAGGGTTTAGGGTCAAAAATATTTGTTTTGGGTTGAATTAGGGGTTTGAATCAAAATTAGGGTTTATGGTTTCAATTAGGGTTTTGGGTCAGAATTAGGGTTTTCGGTCAAGATTAGGGCTTAGGGTCAAAATTAGGGTTTTGGGTCAAAATTAGTGTTTAGGGTTTGAATTAGGGTTTTGAGTTTAAAAAAGGGTTTTGGGTCAAAAATAGGGTCAGGATTAGGGATTTGGGTTAAAATTAGGGTTCTAGGACAGGGTTTTGGGTCTAAAATAAGGTTAGAATTAGGGTTTTGGGTCAAATTTAGGGTTTAGGATAAAAATTAGGGTTTAGGGTCAAAATTAGGGCTTAGGGTTTGAATTAGGGTTTTGGGTTAAAAATAGGGTTTTGGGTCAGAATTAGGGTTTTGGGTTATAATTAGGGTTTTGGGTCAAAATTAGGGTTTAGGGTTAGGATTAGGGATTTGAGTAAAAAAAAGGTTTTTGGGTCTAAATTAGTGTTAGAATTAGGGTTTTGGGTCAAAATTTGAGTTTTGGGTCTAAATTAAGGTTTAGGGTTTAGAGTTAAAAAATGTTTTTGGGACAAAAATGGGGTTAGAATTAGGGTTTTGGGACTAAATTAGGGTTTAGGGTCAAAATTAGGGTATAGGGTTTGAATTTTGTTTATTGTTAGAAAATAGGGTTAGAAATAGAGTTTTGGATCACAATAAGGGTTTTGGTTAAAAGGCTTTGTGTTAAAATTAGGTTTATCGGTCAAATTTATTTGTTAAATTTAGGGTTTAGCATCAAAATTTAGGGTTTTGGGTAAATATTAGGGGTCAAAATTAGGGTCTTGGGTTAAATTTAAGGTTTAGGGCCAAATTTGGGTTTAGGGTTTGAATTAGGGTTTTGAGTTAAAAGGGTTTTAGTACAAAAATTGGGTTAGAATTAGGGTTTTGGGTCAAAATTTGGGTTAGGATTAGGGTTTTGGGTCAAATTTGGGTTTTGGGTCAAAATTAAGGTTTCGGGTTTTGAGTTAAAAAAAGGGTTTTGGGACAATAATAGGGTTAGAATTAGGGTTTTGGGTCTAAATTAGGGTTAGAATTAGGTTTTGTGTCAAATTCAAAATTAGGGTTTAGGGATTGAATTAGGGTTTTGAATTAAAATTAGGGTTTCAGGTCAAAATTAGGGTTCTGGGTTAAATTTAGGGTTTTGGGTCAGATTTTGGTTTAGGGTTTGAAATAGAGTTTTGGGAGAACAATAGGGTTAGAATTAGGGTTTTGGGTCTAAATTAGGGTTAGGATTAGGGTTTTGTGACAAAAATAGGGATAGAATTAGGGTTTTATTTTAGGATTTAGAGTCAAATATAGGATTTAGGGTTTGAATTAGGGTTTTGAGTTAAAAAATAGGGTTTTGGGACAAAATAAGGTTAGAAATCGGGTTTTGGGTCTAAATTTGTGTTAAGATTAGGGTTTTGGGTCATAATTTGGGTTTTGGGTCAAAATTAAGGTTTCGGGTTTTGAGTTAAAAAAAGGGTTTTGGGACAAAAATAGGGTTAGAATTAGGGTTTTGGGTCTAAATTAGGGTTAGAATTAGGCTTTGTTTCAAACTTAGCGTTTAGGATCAAAATTAGGGTCAAAATTAGGGTTTAGGGTTTGAATTAGGGTTTTGGGTTAAAATTAGGGTTTCGGGTCAAAATTAGGGTTCTGGGTTAAATTTAGGGCTTTGGGTCAAAATTTGGTTTAGGGTTTGAATTAAGGTCTTGAGTTAAAAATAGGGTTTTGGGTCAAAAATAGGGTTAGAATTAGGGTTTTGGGTTAAAAATTGGGTTTCGGGTCAAAATTAGGGTTCTGGGTCAAATTTAGGGTTTAGGGTCAAAAATATTTGTTTTGGGTTCGAATTAGGGGTTTGAATCAAAATTAGGGTTTAGGGTTTCAATTAGGGTTTTGGGTCATAATTAGGGTTTTCGGTCAAGATTAGGGCTTAGGGTCAAAATTAGGGTTTTGGGTCAAAATTAGTGTTTAGGGTTTGAATTAGGGTTTTGAGTTTAAAAAAGGGTTTTGGGTCAAAAATAGGGTCAGGATTAGGGATTTGGGTTAAAATTAGGGTTCTAGGACAGGGTTTTGGGTCTAAAATAAGGTTAGAATTAGGGTTTTGGGTCAAATTTAGGGTTTAGGATAAAAATTCGGGTTTAGGGTCAAAATTAGGGCTTAGGGTTTGAATTAGGGTTTTGGGTTAAAAATAGGGTTTTGGGTCAGAATTAGGGTTTTGGGTTATAATTAGGGTTTTGGGTCAAAATTAGGGTTTAGGGTTTGGATTAGGGTTTTGAGTAAAAAAAAGGGTTTTGGGTCTAAATTAGTGTTAGAATTAGGGTTTTGGGTCAAAATTTGAGTTTTGGGTCAAAATTAAGGTTTAGGGTTTAGAGTTAAAAAATGTTTTTGGGACAAAAATAGGGTTAGAATTAGGGTTTTGGGACTAAATTAGGGTTTAGGGTCAAAATTAGGGTATAGGGTTTGAATTATGGTTTTGGTTCGAAAATAGGGTTAGAAATAGAGTTTTGGATCAGAATTAGGGTTTTGGGTTAATAGGCTTTGGGTTAAAATTAGGTTTATCGGTCAAATTTACGGTTCTGTGTTAAATTTAGGGTTTAGCATCAAAATTTAGGGTTTTGGGTAAAAATTAGGGTTTCAGGTCAAAATTAGGGTGCTGGGTTAAATTTAAGGTTTAGGGCCAAATTTGGGTTTACGGTTTGAATTAGGGTTTTGAGTTTAAAAAGGGTTTTAGTACAAAAATTGTGTTAGAATTAGGGTTTTGGGTCTAAATTTGGGTTAGGATTAGGGTTTTGGGTCAAATTTGGGTTTTGGGTCAAATTTTGGTTTAGGGTTTGAAGTAGGGTTTTGGGAGAACAATAGGGTTAGAATTAGGGTTTTGTGTCAAAATTTGTGTTTTGGGTCAAAATTAAGGGTTCGGGTTTTGAGTTAAAAATAGTGTTTTGGGACAAAAATAGGGTTAGAATTAGGGTTTTAATTTAGGATTTAGGGTCAAATTTAGGATTTAGGGTTTGAATTAGGGTTTTGAGTTAAAAATAGGGTTTTGGGACAAAAATAGGGTTAGAAATTGGGTTTTGGGTCTAAATTTGGGTTAAGTTTAGGGTTTCGGGTCAAAATTAAGGTTTCGGGTTTTGAGTTAAAAAATGGTTTGGGACAAAAATAGGGTTAGAATTAGGGTTTTGTGACTAAATTAGGGTTTAGGGTAAAAATTAGGGTATAGGGTTTGAATTAGGGTTTTGAGTTTAAAATAGGGTTTTGGTTCGAAAATAGGGTTAGAAATAGAGTTTTGGATCAGAATTAGGGTTTTGGGTCAAAAGGCTTTGGGTTAAAATTTGGTTTATAGGTCAATTTTTGGGTTAAATTTAGGTTTTAGCATCAAAATTTAGGGTTTTGGGTAAAAATTAGGGTTTCGGGTCAAAATTAGGGTGCTGGGTTAAATTTAGGGTTTAGGGTCAAATTTGGGTTTAGGGTTTGAATTAGGGTTTTTAGTTTAAAAAAGGGTTTTGGGACAAAAATTGGGTTAGAATTAGGGTTTTGGGTCTAAATTTGGGTTAGAATTAGGGTTTTGGGTCTAAATTAGGGTTAGAATTAGGTTTTATGTCAAATTCAAAATTAGGGTTTCGGGATTGAATTAGGGTTTTGGGTTAAAATTAGGGTTTCGGGTCAAAATTAGGGTTCTGGGTTAAATTTATGCCTTTGGGTCAAATTTTGGTTTAGGGTTTGAAATAGGGTTATGGGAGAACAATAAGGTTTAATTAGGGTTTTGGGTCTAAATTAGGGTTAGGATTAGGGTTTTGTGTCAAAATTTGTGTTTTGGGTCAAAATTAAGGTTTCGGGTTTTGAGTTAAAAATAGTGTTTTGGGACAAAATTAGGGTTAGAATTAGGGTTTTAATTTATGATTTAGGGTCAAATTTAGGATTTAGGGTTTGAATTAGGGTTTTGAGTTAAAAATAGGGTTTTGGGACAAAAATAGGGTTAGAAATAGGGTTTTGGGTCTAAATTTGGGTTAAGATTAGGGTTTTGGGTCAAAATTAAGGTTTCGGGTTTTGAGTTAAAAAAAGGGTGTTGGGACAAAAATAGGGTTAGAATTAGGGTTTTGGGTCTAAATTAGGGTTAGAATTAGGCTTTGTTTCAAACTTAGCGTTTAGGATCAAAATTAGGGTCAAAATTAGGGTTTAGGGTTTGAATTAGGGTTTTGGGTTAAAATTAGGGTTTCGGTTCAAAATTAGGGTTCTGGGTTAAATTTAGGGCTTTGGGTCAAAATTTGGTTTAGGGTTTGAATTAAGGTCTTGAGTTAAAAATAGGGTTTTGGGTCAAAAATAGGGTTAGAATTAGGGTTTTGGGTTAAAAATTGGGTTTCAGGTCAAAATTAGGGTTCTGGGTCAAATTTAGGGTTTAGGATAATAATTAGGGTTTAGGGTCAAAATTAGGGTTTAGGGTTTGAATTAGGGTTTTGGGTTAAAAATAGGGTTTTGGGTCAGAATTAGGGTTTTGGGTTATAATTAGGGTTTTGGGTCAAAATTAGGGTTTAGGGTTTGAATTAGGGTTTTGAGTAAAAAAAAGGGTTTTGGGTCTAAATTAGGGTCAGAATTAGGTTTATGGTTCAAAATTAGGCTTTGGGTAGAAATTAGGGTTCTAGGTTAAATTTAGGGTTTATGGTCAAAATTTAGGTTTTAGGTTAAAATTAGGGTTTTGGTCAAATTGGTTGGTTCAAATTAGGTTTAGGGTCAAAATTAGGGTTTAGGGTTTGAATTAGGGGTTTGAGTTAAAAATAGGGTTTTGGGACAAAAATAACGTTAAAATTAGGGGGTTGGGTCTAAATTAGGGTTAGAATTAGGGTTTTGGGTCAAAATTTGAGTTTTGGGTCAAAATTAAGGTTTAGGTTTTGTGTTAAAAAAGGTTTTTGGGATAAAAATAGGTTTAGAATTAGGGTTTTGGGACTAAATAAAGGTTTAGGGTCAAAATTAGGGTATAGGGTTTGAATTAGGGTTTTGAGTTTAAAATAGGGTTTTGGTCAAAAAATAGGGTTAGAAATAGAGTTTTGGATCGAAATTAGGGTTTTGGGTCAAAAGGCTTTGGGTTAAAATTAGGTTTAAGAGTCAAATTTAGGTTTAGGGTTAAATTTAGGTTTTAGCATCAAAATTTAGGGTTTTGGGTAAAAATTAGGGTTTGTCAAAATTAGGGTGCTGGGTTAAATTTAGGGTTTATGGTCAAATTTGGGTTTAGGGTTTGAATTAGGGTTTTGAGTTAAAAAAAGGGTTTTGGGACAAAAATTGGGTTAGAATTAGGGTTTTGGGTCTAAATTTGGGTTATAATTAGGTTTTATGTCAAATTCAAAATTAGGGTTTAGGGTTTGAATTAGGGTTTCAGGTCAAAATTAGGGTTCTGGGTTAAATTTAGGGTTTTGGGTCAAATTTTGGTTTAGGGTTTGAAATAGGGTTTTGGGAGAACAATAGGGTTAGAATTAGAGTTTTGGGTTTAAATTAGGGTTAGGATTAGGGTTTTGTGTCAAAATTTGTGTTTTGGGTCAAAATTAAGGTTTCGGGTTTTGAGTTAAAAATAGTGTTTTGGGACAAAAATAGGGTTAGAATTATGGTTTTAATTTAGGATTTAGGGTCAAATTTAGGATTTAGGGTTTGAATTAGGGTTTTGAGTTAAAAATAGGGTTTTGGGACAAAAATAGGGTTAGAAATAGGGTTTTGGGTCTAAATTTGGGTTAAGATTAGGGTTTTGGGTCAAAATTTGGGTTTTGGGTCAAAATTAAGGTTTCGGGTTTTGAGTTAAAAATGGTTTTGGGACAAAAATAGGGTTAGAATTAGGGTTTTGGGACTAAATTAGGGTTTAGGGTAAAAATTAGGGTATAGGGTTTGAATTAGGGTTTTGAGTTTAAAATAGGGTTTTGGTTCGAAAATAGGGTTAGAAATAGAGTTTTGGATCAGAATTAGGGTTTTGGGTCAAAAGGCTTTGGGTTAAAATTAGGTTTATGGGTCAAATTTACGGTTCTGGGTTAAATTTAGGGTTTAGCATCAAAATTTAGGGTTTTGGGTAAAAATTAGGGTTTCGGGTCAAAATTAGGGTGCTGGGTTAAATTTCGGGTTTACGGTCAAATTTGGGTTTAGGGTTTGAATTAGGGTTTTGAGTTTAAAAAAGGGTTTTGGGACAAAATTAGGGTTAGAATTAGGGTTTTGGGTCTAAATTTGGGTTAGGATTAGGGTTTTGGGTCAAATTTGGGTTTTGGGTCAAAATTAAGGTTTCGGGTTTAAGGTTTAGGGTTAAGGGTTTTGGGACAGTAATAGGGTTAGAATTAGGGTTTTGGGTCTAAATTAGGGTTAGAATTAGGTTTTGTGTCAAATTCAAAATTAGGGTTTAGGGTTTGATTTAGGGTTTTGGGTTAAAATTAGGGTTTCGGGTCAAAATTAGGGTTCTGGGTTAAATTTAGGGCTTTTGGTCAAATTTTGGTTTAGGGTTTGAAATAGGGTTTTGGGAGAACAATAGGGTTAGAATTAGGGTTTTGGGTCTAAATTAGGGTTAGGATTAGGGTTTTGTGTCAAAATTTGTATTTTGGGTCAAAATTAAGGTTTCGGGTTTTGATTTAAAAGTAGTGTTTTGGGACAAAAATAGGGTTAGAATTAGGGTTTTGGTTTAGGATTTAGGGTCAAATTTAGGATTTAGGGTTTGAATTAGGGTTTTGAGTAAAAAATAGGGTTTTGGGACACAATAGGGTTAGAAATAGGGTTTTGGGTCTAAATTTGGGTTAAGATTAGGGTTTTGGGTCAAAATTAAGGTTTCGGGTTTTGAGTTAAAAAAAGGGCGTTGGGACAAAAATAGGGTTAGAATTAGGGTTTTGGGTCTAAATTAGGGTTAGAATTAGGCTTTGTTTCAAACTTAGCGTTTAGGATCAAAATTAGGGTTTAGGGTTTGAATTAGGGTTTTGGGTTAAAATTAGGGTTTCGGGTCAAAATTAGGGTTCTGGGTTAAATTTAGGGCTTTGGGTCAAAATTTGGTTTAGGGTTTGAATTAAAGTTTTTAGTTAAAAATAGGGTTTTGGGTCAAAAATATGGTTAGAATTAGGGTTTTGGGTTAAAAATAGGGTTTCGGGTCAAAATTAGGGTTCTGGGTCAAATTTAGGGTTTAGGGTCAAAAATATTTGTTTTGGGTTTGAATTAGGGTTTTGAATCAAAATTAGGGTTTAGGGTTTGAATTAGGGTTTTGGGTCAGAATTAGGGTTTTCGGTCAAGATTAGGGCTTAGGGTCAAAATTAGGGTTTTGGGTCAAAATTTTGGTTTTGGGTCCAAATTAGGGTTTAGGGTTTCAATTATGGTTTTGAGTTTAAAATAGGGTTTTGGGTCAAAGATAGGGTTAGAATTAGGGATTTGGGTTAAAATTAGGGTTTAGTGTCAAAATTCGGTTATGGGTCTAATTTAGGGCTTTCGGTTAAAATTAGGGTTCTAGGACAGGGTTTTGGGTCTAAATTAGGGTTAGAATTAGGGTTTTGGGTCAAATTTAGGGTTTAGGATAAAAATTAGGGTTTCGGGTCAAAATTAGGGTTTAGGGTTTTGGGTTAAAAATAGGGTTTTGGGTCAGAATTAGGGTTTTGGGTTATAATTAGGGTTTTATGTCAAAATGAGGGTTTAGGGTTTGAATTAGGGTTTTGAGTAAAAAAAAGGGTTTTGGGTCTAAATTAGGGTCAGAATTAGGGTTTTGGGTCAAAATTAGGGCTTTGGGTTGAAATTAGGGTTCTGGGTTAAATTTAGGGTTTAGGGTCAAATTTTAGGTTTTTGGGTTAAAATTAGGGTTTCGGGTCAAAATTAGGGTTCTGGTTAAAATTTAGGGTTTAGGGTCAAAATTAGGGTTTAGGATTTGAATTAGGGTTTTGAGTTAAAAGTAGGGTTTTGGGATAAAAATCGGGTTAGAATTAGGGTTTTGGGTCAAAATTAAGGTTTAGGGTTTGGAGTTAAAAAAATTGTTTTGGGACAAAAATAGGGTTGATTTATTGGGGGGAGCGCTCATGAGTGTGTCTGCTAGGGTTTAGCCGTCATCCACAAAACTTCTGTATGATCCATGGCTGTCGCGCCTCAAGCCATCTGCCCATGGAGTTTTCTGGCCTTGGAGGCGTCCCAATCTCCTTCGCACACAGCCCCCTCTCAAAGGAAAACTTTTGCCCAGGCTCTTAACAACGCTTGTGATTTCCCCTATAGCCAACTCCCTCGTCCCCGGCTAAAGGGTGAAACTGTTTCAATCAAAATCCCAGAGGAGGAATATAAAGCCGGTTTAGAAAGTTGCAAAAACCATCTACATGGCCGTCTAATCCTCTCCAAAGGTGAGCAGCCAATCAAGGTGAATGAATTGAGAGCCAAGTTATCAGCCCTGTGGAAACCTTTGAATCAATGGGCAATGATCTCCCTAGGAAAAGGTTTTTATGAATTTTCTTTCGCTTCTGCAGAGGACCTCCGTAGTGTCTGGGCAATTGGTCAATGGAATCTCAATCCGGGGATTCTGCGTTTGTCCTCTTAGACACCAGATTTCAACCCGTACAATCAAAAGCAATCCTCTGCACAGTGTTGGGTCCGCATCTTTGGGCTGCCTCAAGAATACTGGAGACCGAAGATTATTTTTGCAATTGCGGGTGGTTTGGGAATTCCTATCAGTATCGACGAAGCCACGAGCAAGAAGACTTTCGGCCACTTTGCAAGGGTACTAGTTGATATTGATCTAAAGGCGAAACTGCACAGTCATGTAATTGTGGAGAGGGAGGAACATGATTTTGTTGTCAATATAGAATACGAAAGGCTCCCTGCTTTTTGTACTTTCTGCCAGAACGTTGGTCATTCTCTCTCTAATTGCAAACGGATGAATGGCAGTAACGCGGGAATGAATTCTGATCGCCCACCAGTGAGAAATTCACGCAAGACTTATGTGCCTAAGAACACTGATCAGAACACTGCTGTGATTAACTCTCAGCGTCAGCCCCTTGTCAACAATGGCGTTGCTGCAACATTGGATCCAGAAGGTGTTCCTAATCTGATTGCCTTGGCTAACAATGCAGATTCTGTTTCTCCAGAATTTCTGGATCACCAACCTCCAGCCCAAGGTATTGTCAATCCAGTTGCTACGGCTAATAATGTTGAATCTGTTTCTGCAGAATGCCCGGATCTCCATCCAGAATTTGAGTGGATCGCTGTAACTGATGTGAACCCCCTGGCTGGTTTTGTTTCAGCACCTGACATTAATCTGATCCAACTGCCAGTGGTTGCTGTGGAATTTATCTCAGAACAGCAACTACTTCAGAATGGCGTTTTGGAATCTCCAATTGGTGCAGTAAATTCTGTTTCTGCCTCTGTGATTGGTATTGTGGTGGAAGACTCTCTCCAATCTTCGGACA
Source organism: Sophora flavescens (assembly GCA_030762895.1). Taxonomy (NCBI): domain Eukaryota; kingdom Viridiplantae; phylum Streptophyta; class Magnoliopsida; order Fabales; family Fabaceae; genus Sophora; species Sophora flavescens. Next base: position 3,646,098 of record JAUPTC010000011.1, on the reverse strand, counting down.
ACAGAAATATTTCTGTCATTAGGAATTCTGCCTCTGCTGCGTTACAAGATTCTGTTTTGCAAACTCCTATTGCAATTGACAACCAGATTTCAAATCAGAATGTGGCTCAGGACTTGAGGACTGTTGGCAGATTATGGAGTGATCAAATGGAGGAGGAGGAAGACGGGGTTAACCCTCCAAACTTTGCTCTGGTTCATGATGACTCCCGAGCGGTTAAATATCTGGCGGACAATCAGAATTTTACAGTGGTCCTAAGCAAATCTCAAAAGAAGAAACTTAAGAAAAAGGCTAACCAGAATTTGAAGAAGGATCATCTTAAAGCCCGTCATAGGGCTGGACCTCATAACTTTGCCTAATGAAGATGCTTTATTGGAACGCTAGAGGCGTTGCCAACCTAGACACTAGGTTAGTTCTTAAAAGGTTGCTTCTTGTGAATAAACCAGAATTTCTTTTCATTGCTGAACCATGGATTAGGATTGATCAATTTCCTAGAAGATTTTTCAGTAGCTTGCATCTTAAAGTTTTTGCGGTTAATGATAGAGATAATTTGGATCCAAATCTTTGGTGCATTTGCCAGGAAAACATTTCTCCGACAGTTATTAGTAGATCTACTAAGCATGTCTCTTTTTCTATCAATTGGGAGAATCGCTTGTTATATTGCTCTGCTGTTTATGCAGCCACTAATTATCTTTCCCGTAGGATTTTGTGGAATGAGTTAAATTTGTTGCAGGATAACCACCCAGGATCTTGGTGCTTCATTGGTGACTTCAACGCCATTTTAGGAAATCATGAGCATAGAGGCATATATGTTTCGTCTCAAATTTCTTGTAATGATTTCAAAGATTGGTCTGATGCTCATAGCCTCTCTCATCTGCCTACAAGAGGTTCCTTATACACCTGGTCCAATGGAAGAAGGGGTAACAACCTCACAGAAAAGCGGTTGGATAGAGTGGTTTGCAATGATGCTTGGTTGGATTCTTGGACAAGCGTCTCTTGCTGCACCTTAACTAGAAGCAAATCTGATCATTTTCCAATCCTTTTATCCCTGGAAACAGCAGCCAACTCTTACAGCTCGTCTTTCAAATTCCTCAGAATGTGGGCTCAACATCAGGACTGCAGTGGTATTGTATCGGAAGCTTGGAAGTTGCATGTGGTTGGTTGCCCAATGTACATTCTTTCTGAAAAATTAAAGCATCTGAAACATAAGTTGAAGGTTTGGAACAAAGATGTGTTTGGCAATGTTCATGACAGGGTTAGCAAGGCTCAACAGGCCGTGGACAGAATTCAAGAGCAAACCTATGTGCTTGGCTTCTCTGATGATAGATCTGAGCAGGAAAAAGCTGCCCAAATGGAGTTAAGTCTTGCTCTTTCATTTCAGGAGGAATTCTGGAGAGAAAAATCCAGAATTGATTGGCACTCCCATGGTGACAGAAACACGTCCTTCCTCCATAAGGTTACTAAATTCAGAAGTACAACCAAGAAAATGTCCGTGTTGAAAAAGGATGGTTTGATTCTAGATAGAACATAGGATATAGAATCTCATGTTTGTGAATACTACACTTCGCTGTTTGCCTCTGAGAACAACTGCAGTGATAACGGTTTGATTGAGCAAGTCATATCTCCTGCAGTGAGCCTTGAGGACAACATTATGCTGACCAATCTGCCCTTTTTGGAGGAAGTCAAAAATGCAGTTTTCTCCATGAATGTTAATGGCGCCCCAGAGCCTGATGGTTTTGGAGCCTTTTTCTATCAGAGATTCTGGGATGTGGTTGGGCATGATGTTTTTGATGCTGTTCTTCAGTTCTTCCAGCAGGGTTGGATTTTGCCTAACTTCAACTCTAATGTGGTGGTTTTAATTCCCAAGACTCCGGAGACTGTGTCAATTGATTAGTATAGACCAATCTCCCTGGCAAATTTTAAATTCAAAATTATTACAAAGGTTTTAGCTGACAGGTTAGCTGTGGTGGCTCCTAAGATTATCTCGGAAAATCAAAGGGGCTTCATCAAAGGTAGACATATACATGACTGCATTGGAGTTGCCTCCGAAGCTGTAAATCTTATGCACAAGCGCTCATTTGGAGGTAACATTGCTCTAAAGATTGATATCAAGAAGGCCTTTGACTCTTTAGCTTGGAATTTTCTATTTAAGGTCCTTCACCAGTTTGGATTTGATCCTATTTTCTGTAATTGGGTGAAAACTGTCTTGCTCTCTGCAAAGCTGTCTATTTCAGTTAATGGTAATCCAGTTGGTTTTTTCTCTTTTAAGAGGGGTGTTAGACAAGGTGATCCTCTGTCCCCCCTCCTTTTTTGTGGTGAGGAAGTACTTAGCAGAGCTATATCTCTTCTTGTCCAGCAAGGGAAGCTGTTACCTATGTCGAGTCCCAGAGGCTACCAAGTCCCTTCTCATGTGCTATATGCTGATGACATCCTTATCTTTTGTAGGGGAACCAAGAGAAACATGGATTGTTTAATGTCTTTGTTCACAAGGTACGGTGAGACCTCGGGCCAATTGATTAGTTTAGAAAAATCCAAAGTCTATCACGGGAATGTTCCATCTAGAAGATTAACGGAGATTATTAATACCCTTGGTTTTAAACTGGGTCATCTCCCTTTTATTTATGTTGGTGTGCCCCTTTTTAGAGGCAAACCAAAGAAGATTCATCTGATGCATATTGCAGACAAGATCAAGATCAAATTGGCTAATTGGAAGGGTGCAATGTTGTCCGTTATGGGAAGGGTTTAGCTGGTCAAGTCTACAATTCAGGGTATGTTACTCTACTCTTTCCAGATTTATGTTTGGCCCGCTTCCTTGTTAAAACTGCTAAACACCTGGATTAGGAACTTCATTTGGTCGGGTAACATCGATTCTCGGAAGATAGTCACGATTGCCTGGAACACCTTGTGCTCCCCTTTTGATGAGGGTGACCTCGGATTGAGATCCCTTAGCTCTATTAATAAAGCGGCCTTGCTGAAAAGATGCTGGGAGCTAGTTTCTTCGGACAAACAATGGGCGCTCCTCCTTCGTGCCAGGGTCTTTTTGAAAAAAACCCCAATCCAGTATCACATAAGCTCTTCGATTTGGGCAGGTATGAAATATAAAATCTTGACTGTCATTGCTAACAGTAGATGGAATGTTGGAAATGGCTCGAATATCAATTTCTGGACTGATTGTTGGCTGTCCAATTCTATTGTTGATCTTCTGGATATCCCGGATAGTGTGCACCATTTATTGCGGGCCAAAGTAGAGGATTTTATTGATCACGGCAAATGGAAGATCCCTCAAGCCATTTTGGAGCGCAATCAGATTCTGTCCTCTGAACTCAGCCTTATTAGCATCCCTATCTCTCCTGTGAATGACTCAATGTACTGGGCCGCTTCTAATTCTGGTGAGTTAACCTCGAAAGATGCCTACAATTTTCTGTTTCCGGCAGCATCTGCTTTATCTTGGTGTAAGCTTATTTGGTCCACTTCTATTCCTCCATCCAAATCATTCCTCACCTGGCGCCTCTTTCATAATAAGGTCCCAACTGAGGATAAGCTCTTGTCTCGTGGATGTCATGTGGTTTCCATTTGTAGTTTGTGTTGCCAGGCATATGAAACTTCAGATCACCTCTTTTTTGGTTGCAGCTTTGCTCTTCGGTTCTGGCACTGGCTTAGTTTTGTGTTGAACATGGCTATTGATACCTCTTCAATCCAAACCGTCCTATCGGTTTGCAGCAGAAATTGGAGCTCTCAAGTCAGAGACATCATTGTCTCAGCAATTGTAAACGTGATTGGGGGTATTTGGTTCTGTAGAAACCAACTTAAATTTGAAGGGAAGGTAATCTCTTTCGAGTCTTCTTTGAATTTGGTCGGGGCTAACGTGGCTTTATCTGGAAATTCTTCTACAGGTTCCATGTCTTGTGCCATTGAGGATTTCAATATCTTAAAGCACTTCCAGGTTATTGGTAAGCCTAATCGAGCTCCGGTGATTAAGGAGGTTTTTTGGTATCCTCCAAAAACGGGTTGGGTTAAGGCTAACAGTGACGGCGCAGCCAGAGGTTCCCCTGGAAGGGCTGCTTGTGGTGGCATTTTTAGGGACATCAGCTCAGCCATTCTGGGTTGTTTTTCCTATCATATTGGAATATCTGATGCTTTCTCTACTGAAATCATGGGCGCCATTCTCTCCATTGAATTGGCACATAAGAAGAATTGGCGCAAACTTTGGCTTGAGTGTGACTCAAAGTTGGCAGTGGAATCTTTCTCCAACCCAAAGTTGGTTCCTTGGACGCTTCGTAACAGATGGATGAATTGCCTGCGTTTAACTAAGGAAATGCATTTTGGCTGCTCGCACATTCTTAGAGAGGGAAATTCCTGCGCTGACAAATTAGCCAACTACGGCATTCTTTCCCAGGGATTTGTTTGGTGGAATTTAGGTCCTAGCTTTATTTTACAAGATTTCTTCCGGAATAGGATTGGTCTACCTAATTATAGGTTTAAATAACTCTGTTTCTTCCATGGGTTTTGGTGTTGTCCCCCCATGCTTTGTACTGTTTTCTCCTTTTTAATAAATTTATGGTGTGCTGCAAGTGATTGGTGGTGCTTGGGGTGCCAACATAGTTGGGATGTCAAGTTTCCACAGTGATGCCTTTGCACCCCATTTTGGTTAATAAAAAAAGGGTTAGAATTAGGGTTTTGGGTCTAAATTAGGGTTTAGGGTCAAAATTAGGGTTTAGGGTTGTAATTAGGGTTTGAGTTTAAAATTGGGTTTTGGTTCATAAATAGGGTTCGAAATAGAGTTTTGGATCAGAATTAGGGTTTTGGGTTAATAGGCTTTGGGTTAAAATTAGGTTTATGGGTCAAATTTACGGTTCTTGGTTAAATTTAGGGTTTAGCATCAAAATTTAGGGTTTTGGGTAAAAATTAGGGTTTCGGGTCAAAATTAGGGTGCTGGGTGAAATTTAGGGTTTAGGGTTTGAATTAGGGTTTTGAGTTAAAAATAGGGTTTTGGGACAAAAATAACGTTAAAATTAGGGGTTTGGGTCTAAATTAGGGTTAGAATTAGGGTTTTGGGTCAAAATTTGAGTTTTGGGTCAAAATTAAGGTTTAGGGTTTAGAGTTAAAAAATGGTTTTGGGACAAAAATAGGGTTAGAATTAGGGTTTTGGGACTAAATTAGGGTTTAGGGTCAAAATTAGGGTATAGGGTTTGAATTAGGGTTTTGAGTTTAAAATAGGGTTTTGGTTCGAAAATAGGGTTAGAAATAGAGTTTTGGATCAGAAATAGGGTTTCGGGTCAAAATTAGGGTGCTGGGTTAAATTTAGGGTTTATGGTCAAATTTGGGTTTAGGGTTTGAATTAGGGTTTTGAGTTAAAAAAAGGGTTGTGGGACAAAAATAGGGTTAGAATTAGGGTTTTGGGTCTAAATTTGGGTTAGGATTAGGGTTTTGGGTCAAATTTGGGTTTTGGGTCAAAGTTAAGGTTTAGGGTTTTGAGTTAAAAAAAGGGTTTTGGGACAATAATAGGGTTAGAATTAGGGTTTTGGGTCTAAATTAGGGTTAGAATTATGTTTTGTGTCAAATTCAAAATTAGGGTTTAGGGTTTGAATTAGGGTTTTGGGTTAAAATTAGGGTTTCGGGTCAAAATTAGGGTTCTGGGTTAAATTTAGGGCTTTGGGTCAAATTTTGGTTTAGGGTTAGAATTAGGGTTTTGGGAGAACAACAGGGTTAGAATTAGGGTATTGGTTCAAAATTGGTTAGGGTTTGTGTCAAAATTTGTGTTTTGGGTCAAAATTATGGTATCGGGTTTTGAGTTAAAAATAGTGTTTTGGGACAAAAATAGGGTTAGAATTAGGGTTTTGGTTTAGGATTTTGGGTCAAATTTAGGATTTAGGGTTTGAATTAGGGTTTTGAGTTAAAAATAGGGTTTTGGGACAAAAATAGGGTTAGAAATAGGGTTTTGGGTCTAAATTTGGGTTAAGATTAGGGTTTTGGGTCAAAATTAAGGTTTTGAGTTAAAAAAGGGTTTAGGGACAAAAATAGGGTTAGAATTTGGGTTTTGGGTTAAAATTAGTGTTTCAGGACAAAATTAGGGTTTTGGGTTAAATTTAGGCCTTTGGTTCAAAATTTGTTTTTGAGTTTGAATTAAGGTTTTGAGTTAAAAATAGGGTTAGAATTAGGGTTTTGGGTTAAAAATAGGGTTTCCGGTCAAAATTAGGGTTCTGGGTCAAATTTAGGGTTTAGGGTCAGAAATATTTGTTTTGGGTTTGAATTAGGTTTTGAATCAAAATTAGGCATTAGTGTTTGAATTAGGGTTTTGGGTCAGAATTAGGGGTTTCGGTCAAGATTAGGGCTTAGGGTCAAAATTAGGGTTTTGGGTCAAAATTTCGGTTTTGGGTCCAAATTAGGGTTTTGGGTCAAAATTAGGGTTTAGGGTTTGAATTTGGGTTTTGAGTTTAAAAAAGGGTTTTGGGTCAAAAATAGGGTTAGAATTAGGGATTTGGGTTAAAATTAGGGTTTCGTGTCAAAATTCGGTTCTACGTCAAATTTAGGGCTTTCGGTTAAAATTAGGGTTCTAGGACAGGGTTTTGGGTCTAAATTAGGTTAGAATTAGGGTTTTGGGTCAAATTTACGGTTTAGGATAAAAATTAGGGTTTAGTGTCAAAATTAGGGTTTTGCGTTTGAATTAGGGTTTTGGGTTAAAAATAGGGTTTTGGGTCAGAATTAGGGTTTTGGGTTATAATTAGGGTTTTGGGTCAAAATTAGGGTTTAGGGTTTGAATTAGGGTTTTGAGTAAAAAAAAAAGGGTTTTGGGTCTAAATTAGGGTCAGAATTAGGGTTTTGGGTCAAAATTAGGGCTTTGGGTTGAAATTAGGGTTCTGGGTTAAATTTAGGGTTTATGGTCAAAATTTCGGTTTTTGGGTTAAAATTAGGGTTTCGGGTCAAAATTAGGGTACTGGTTCAAATTTAGGGTAGAGGGCCAAAATTAGGGTTTATGGTTTGAATCAGGGTTTTGAGTTAAAAATTGGGTTTTGGGACAAAAATAGGGTTAAGATTAGGGGTTTGGGTCTAAATCAGGGTTAGAACTAGGGTTTTGGGTTAAAATTTGAGTTTTGGGTCAAAATTAAGGTTTAGGGTTTATAGTTAAAAATGGTTTTGGGACAAAATTAGGGATAGAATTAGGGTTTTGGGACTAAATTAGGGTTTAGCATCAAAACTAGGGTATAGGGTTTGAATTAGGGTTTTGAGTTTAAAATAGGGTTTTGGTTCGAAAATAGGGTTAGAAATAGAGTTTTGGATCAGAATTAGGGTTTTGGGGCAAAAGGCTTTGGGTTAAAATTAGGTTTATGGGTCAAATTTACGGTTCTGGGTTAAATTTAGGGTTTAGCATCAAAATTTAGGGTTTTGGGTAAAAATTAGGGTTTCGGATCAAAATTAGGGTGCTGGGTTAAATTTATGGTTTAGGGTCAAATTTGGGTTTAGGGTTTGAATTAGTGTTTTGAGTTAAAAATAGGGTTTTGGGACAAAAATAGGGTGAGAAATAGGGTTTTGGGTCTATATTTGGGTTAGGATTAGGGTTTTGGGTCAAAATTAAGGTTTCGGGTTTTGAGTTAAAAAAAGGGTTTTGGGACCAAAAATAGGGTTAGAATTAGGGTTTTGGGTCTAAATTAGGGTTAGAATTAGGCTTTGTTTTAAAGTTAGCGTTTAGGATCAAAATTAAGGTCAAAATTAGGGTTTAGGGTTTGAATTAGGGTTTTGGGTTAAAATTAGGGTTTCGTGTCAAAATTAGGGTTCTGGGCTAAATTTAGTGCTTTGGGTCAAAATTTGGTTTAGGGTTTGAATTACGGCTTTGAGTTAAAAATAGGGTTTTGGGTCAAAATTAGGGTTAGAATTAGGGTTTTGGGTTAAAAATAGGGTTTCGGGTCAAAATTAGGGTTGTAGGTCAAATTTAGGGTTTAGGGTCAAAAATAGGGTTTTCGACTTGAATTAGGGTTTCGGATCAAAATTAGGGTTTAGGGTCAAAAGTAGGGTTTTGGGTTTGAATTAGGGTTTAGGGTTTGAATTAGGGTTTTGTGTTAAAAATAGGGTTTTGCGTCAAAATTAGGGTTTTGGTTCTTTAGAAAGCAGCAAAAACAGTTTACATGGTCGTTTGATCCTTGTAAAGGTAACCAGACCAATCAAATTCCAATACTTGAGAGATAAGCTATCGAAACTATGGAACCCAATTGGTCAATGGCGTATGATTCCTTTGGGTAAAGGATATTATGAATTCAACTTTGCATCCTTGGAAGATCTGCGTAGTGTTTGGACTGTTGGATCCTAGAATTTTCAACCAGGCATGCTAAGGCTTTATCAATGGAGTCCAGATTTTAATCCGAATCTTCAAAAACAAACTCATGTTCAATCTTGGGTTCGAATTTATGATTTGCCTATGGAGTATTGGAGGCCGAAAATTCTTTTTGAGATTGCAAATGGAATAGGCACTCCAATTGCTCTAGATGAATCTACAAAAAATAAAGTCTTTGGCCACTATGCCAGAATCCTGGTTGATATTGATCTTTCTGGCACTATACCAAATGGTATCAGGGTGGAAAGGGAGGCTCATGCATTTTATGTTACATTTGATTATGAAAAACTCCCCTCCTTTTGTTCATGTTGTCTTTCGATAGGGCATGCTGCTGGGGAATGCAAGAGAAACCTCAACAATCCTGTATCCCGAAAGGAACAGCCTTTAAATCAGAAAGCAAGAATTGCATATGTTCCTAAACAGACTAATGCCAAGAAATCAGATGTTGCAGATGTGGTGATCTCTGATCATGTGATTGGTGACAAGGAAGATTCTGGTCAGGATCCAGTTAATAGTGGAAATCATGCTCTTAACCACATTTTACTGCTACTCACCGGAGGTATTCCAGAAATGAATAATGCAAAGTAGTGCAGCAGATTGCCAATGATGCAGTGAATCTTCAAGGAATTCGAGGAGGATGGTGCCGAGAATTCTTCGAATATGATGAATCAATTCATCCGAATCTCCCAAGCAGCTAGAGTTTTAATTGATCCTGGATTTCAGACTCCAATTGTTGGTGCAGAAAACATTGGAAATGGAGTGCAATCCATTAGTCATGTCTCTGAATCAATGGGAGGCATAGAACACAATATGAAGGTCAATTCCATACCTCAGAGTATTAATGTTGTTGTTCCCTCTCAGGTGGATGTCCTTCCTCATCAAGCTCAGCAGGATGTCAGGATTGTGTCCAAATTCTGGAGTAATGGTATTGAGGAGGAAGAGACTGATGTGCAAGATGAATGTCTTGATGCTAATGTAGTTCTTCCAGAGCAAGGATATATGGAGGTGTTCCCATCTAAATCCCAAAAGAAAAAGCGAGGAAAAAGCAGATGGCTCTTGCAAAAGTTGGTAAGCCTAAAGCCCGACTTAGGGCTGGACCTGTTAACTTTGCATGATGAAGTTCCTATTCTGGAATGTTAGAGGAATTGGCAACCTAGATACTAGGTTAGTTTTGAAGAAATTTCTGGTCTCTAATAAGCCTGAGATAATCATCATTGCTGAACCTTGGATTAGCATTGCTCAGTATCCTGACAGGTTTTGGACAAAACTCAATCTGAAAGTTTTTGCTGTTAATGATAGGAATTCTCTCTTGCCTGATCTTTGGTGTATCTGTCATGCATCCTTGCATCCAACTGTTCTTGCTTGCTCTAATCAGCAGGTCTCTTTGGGTCAAAATTTGGGTTTTGGGTCAAAATTAAGGTTTCGGGTTTTGAGTTAAAAAAAGGGTTTTGGGATAAAATAGGGTTAGAATTAGGGTTTTGGGTCTAAATTAGGGTTAGAATTAGGCTTTGTTTCAAACTTGGCGTTTAGGATCAAAATTAGGGTCAAAATTAGGGTTTAGGGTTTGAATTAGGGTTTTGGGTTAAAATTAGGGTTTCGGGTCAAAATTAGGGTTAGGGCTAAATTTAGTGCTTTGGGTCAAAATTTGGTTTAGGGTTTGAATTAACTTTGAGTTAATTATATGGTTTTGGGTCAAAATTAGGGTCAGAATTAGGGTTTTGGGTTAAAAATAGGGTTTTGGGTCAAAATTAGGGTTGTAGGTCAAATTTAGGGTTTAGGGTCAAAAATAGGGTTTTCGACTTGAATTAGGGTTTCGGATCAAAATTAGGGTTTAGGGTCAAAAGTAGGGTTTTGGGTTTGAATTAGGGTTTAGGGTTTGAATTAGGGTTTTGTGTTAAAAATAGGGTTTTGCGTCAAAATTAGGGTTTTGGTTCTTTAGTTAGGGACAAAATAGGTTTACATGGTCGTTTGATCCTTAGAAAGGTAACTAGGCAGTCAAATTCCAATACTTGAGAGATAAGCTATCGAAACTATGGAACCCAATTGGTCAATGGCGTATGATTCCTTTGGGTAAAGGATATTATGAATTCAACTTTGCATCCTTGGAAGATCTGCGTAGTGTTAGGACAGTGGGATCCTATAATTATCAACCAGGCATGATAAGGCTTTATCAATGGAGTCCAGAATTTAATCATAATCATCAAAAACAAACTCATGTTCAATCTTGGGTTAATTTATGATTTGCCTATGGAGTATTGGAGGTGGAAAATTCTTTTTGAGATTGCAAATGGAATAGGCACTCCAATTGCTCTATATGAATCTAAAAAAAATAAAGTCTTTGGCCACTATGCCAGAATCCTGGTTGATATTGATCTTTCTGGCACTATACCAAATGGTCTCGGGGGTGGAAAGGGAGGCTCATGCATTTTATGTTACATTTGATTACGAAAAACTCCCCTCCTTTTGTTCATGTTGTCTTTCGATAGGGCATCATTTTGGGAATGCAAGAGAAACCTCAACAATCCTGTATCCCGAAAGGAACAACCTTTAAATCGAAAGCAAGAATTGCATATGTTCCTAAACAGACTAATGCCAAGAAATCAGATGTTGCGAGATGTGGTGATCTCGTGATCATGTGATTGGTGACAAGGAAGATTCCGGTGGGATCTAGTTAATAGTGGAAATCATGCACTTAACCACATTTTTACGCTACTACCGGAGGTATTCCGAAATGAATAATGCAAGTAGTGCAGCAGATTGCCAATGATGCGGTGAATCTTCAAGGAATTCAGGAGGATGGTGCCGAGAATTCTTCCGAATATGATGAATCAATTCATCAGGAATCTCCCAGGCAGCTAGAGTTTTAATTGATCCCGGATTTCGGACTCCAATTGTTGGTGCAAAAAACATTGGAAATGGAGTGCAATCCATTAGTCAGTCTGTCTCCGAATCAATGGGAGGCATAGAACACAATATGAAGGTCAATTCCTTCCCTACCTCGGAGTATTAATGTTGTTGTTCCCTCTCGGTGGATGTCCTTCCTCATCAAGCTCAGCAGGATGTCGGGATTGTGTCCAAATTCCGGAGTAATGGTATTGAGGAGGAAGAGACCGATGTGCAAGATGAATGTCTTGATGCTAATGTAGTTCTTCCGAGCAAGGCAATTTTGAGGTGTTCCCCTCTAAATCCCAAAGGAAAAACCGAGGAAAAACCGACGGCTCTTGCAAAAGTTGGTAAGCCTAAAGCCCGACTTAGGGCTGGACCCGTTAAATTTGCATGATGAAGTTCCTATTCCGGAATGTTAGAGGAATTGGCAACCTAGATACTAGGTTAGTTTTGAAGAAATTTCTGGTCTCTAATAAGCCCCGAGATAATCATCATTTGAACCTTGGATTAGCATTGCTCAAGATCTGAGGGTTTTGGACAAAACTCAATCCGAAAGTTTTTCTTTGTTAATGATAGGAATTCTCTCTTGCCCGATCTTTGGTGTATCTGTCATGCATCCTTGCATCCAACCTGTTCTTGCTTGCTCTAATCACAGGTCTCTTTGGGTCAAAATTTGGGTTTTGGGTCAAAATTAAGGTTTCGGGTTTTGAGTTAGTTAAAAAAGGGTTTTGCGACAAAAATAGGGTTATAATTAGGGTTTTGGGTCTAAATTAGGGTTAGAATTAGGCTTTGTTTCAAACTTGGCGTTTAGGATCAAAAATAGGGTCAAAATTAGGGTTTACGGTTTGAATTAGGGTTTTGGGTTAAAATTAGGGTTTCGGGTCAAAATAAGGGTTTTGGGCTAAATTTAGTGCTTTTGGTCAAAATTTGGTTTAGGGTCTGAATTAGGGCTTTGAGTTAAAAATAGGGTTTTGGGTCAAAATTAGGGTTAGAATTAGGGTTTTGGGTTAAAAATAGGGTTTTGGGTCAAAATTAGGGTTGTAGGTCAAATTTAGGGTTTAGGGTCAAAAATAGGTTTTTCGACTTGAATTAGGGTTTCGGATCAAAATTAGGGTTTAGGGTCAAAAGGTAGGGTTTTGGGTTTGAATTAGGGTTTAGGGTTTGAATTAGGGTTTTGTGTTAAAAATAGGGGGTTTTGCGTCAAAATTAGGGTTTTGGTTCTTTATTAAGCAAAAAACAGTTTACATGGTCGTTTGATCTCCAGGAAAGGTCACTTTTAGTCAAATTCCAATACTTGAGAGATAAACTATCGAAACTATGGAACTCAATTGGTCAAAATGGCGTATGATTCCTTTGGGTAAAGGATATTATGAATTCAACTTTGCATCCTTGGAAGATCTGCGTAGTGTTTGGGTTTGGATCCTAGAATTTTCAACTGAGGCATGCTAAGGCTTTATCAATGGAGTCAGATTTTAATCCGAATCTTCAAAAACAAACTCATGTTCAATCTTGGGTTCGAATTTATGATTTGCCTATGGAGTATTGGAGGCCGAAAATTCTTTTTGAGATTGCAAATGGAATAGGCACTCCAATTGCTCTAGATGAATCTACAAAAATAAAGTCTTTGGCCACTATGCCGAGAATCCTGGTTGATATTGATCTTTTCGGCACTATACCAAATGGTATCGAGGGTGGAAAGGAGGCTCATGCATTTTATGTTACATTTGATTACGAAAAACTCCCCTCCTTTTGTTCATGTTGTCTTCTAGGCATGGCGTTGGGAATGCAAGAGAAACCTCAACAATCGTATCCCGAAAGGAAAACCTTTAAATCAGAAAGCAAGAATTGCATATGTTCCTAAAACAGACTAATGCCAAGAAATCAGATGTTGCAGATGTGGTGATCTCTGATCATGTGATTGGTGACAAGGAAGATTCTGGTCAGGATCCAGTTAATAGTGGAAATCATGCTCTTCACCCACATTTAGCCCTCACCGGAGGTATTCCCAAATGAATAATGAGAAGGTGCCAAAGATGCGTGAATCTTCAAGGAATTTAGGGAGGATGGGGAGAATTCTTAATATGATGAATCAATTCACGGAATCTCCCGGCAACTAGAGTTTTAATGGATCCCGGATTTGGGACTCCAATTGTTGGTGCATAAAACATTGGAAATGGAGTGCAATCCATTAGTCATGTCTCTGAATCAATGGGAGGCATAGAACACAATCTGAAGGTCAATTCCATACCTCAGAGTATTAATGTTGTTGTTCCCTCTCAGGTGGATGTCCTTCCTCATCAAGTCCAGGATGTCGGGATTGTGTCCAAATTCGGGTAATGGTATTGAGGAGGAAGAGGATGAGGTGCAAGATGAATGTCTTGATGCTAATGTAGTTCTTCCAGAGCAAGGCAATTTTGAGGTGTTCCTCTCTAAATCCCAAAGGAAAAAACCGAGGAAAAACCGGCTCTTGCAAAAGTTGGTAAGCCTAAAGCCCGACTTAGGGCTGGACATTAACTTTGCATGATGAAGTTCCTATTCTGGAATGTTAGAGGAATTGGCAACCTAGATACTAGGTTAGTTTTGAAGAAATTTCTGGTCTCTAACAAGCCTGAGATAATCATCATTGCTGAACCTTGGATTAGCATTGCTCAGTATCCTGACATGTTTTGGACAAAACTCAATCTGAAAGTTTTTGCTGTTAATGATAGGAATTCTCTCTTGCCTGATCTTTGGTGTATCTTCATGCATCCTTGCATCCAACTATTCTTGCTTGCTCAGTCTCTTTGGGTCAAAATTTGGGTTGTGGGTCAATATTAAGGTTTCGGGTTTTGAGTTAAAAAATGGGTTTTGGGATAAAATAGGGTTAGAATTAGGGTTTTGGGTCTAAATTAGGGTTAGAATTAGGCTTTGTTTCAAACTTGGCGTTTAGGATCAAAATTAGGGTTGAGGGTTTAAATTAGGGTTTTGGGTTAAAATTAGGGTTTCAGGACAAAATTAGGGTTCTGGGTTAAATTTAGGGCTTTGGGTCAAAATTTGGTTTAGGGTTTGAATTAAGGTTTTGAGTTAAAAATAGGGTTAGAATTAGGGGTTTGGGTTAAAAATAGGGTTTCGGGTCAAAATTAGGGTTCTGGGTCAAATTTAGGGTTTAGGATCAAAAATATTTGTTTTAGGTTTGAATTAGGGTTGGAATCAAAATTAGGGTTTAGAGTTTGAATTAGGGTTTTGGGTCAGAATTAGGGTTTTCGGTCGAGATTAGGGCTTAGGGTCAAAATTAGGGTTTTGGGTCCAAATTAGGGTTTTGGGTCAACATTAGGGTTTAGGGTTTGAATTAGGGTTTTGAGTTTAAAAAAAGGGTTTTGGGTCAAAAATAGGGTTAGAATTAGGGATTTGGGTTAAAAAAGGTTTGGTGTCAAAATTCGGTTCTGGGTCAAATTTAGGGCTTTCGGTTAAAATTAGGGTTCTAGGACAGGGTTTTGGGTCTAAATTAGGGTTAGAATTTGGGTTTTGGGTCAAATTTAGGGTTTAGAGTCAAAATTAGGGTTTAGGGTTAAAAATAGGGTTTTGGGTCAGAATTAGGGTTTTGGGTTATAATTAGGGTTTTGGGTCAAAATTAGGGTTTAGGGTTTGGATTAGGGTTTTGAGTAAAAAAAATGGTTTTGGGTCAAAATTAGGGCTTTGGGTTGAAATTAGGGTTTGGGCTTAAATTTAGGGTTTAGGGTCAAAATTTAGGTTTTGGGTTAAAATTAGGGTTTTGGTCAAAATCGGGTTCCGGATCAATTTTAGGGTTTAGGGTCAAAACTAAGGTTTAGGGTTTGAATTAGGGTTTTGAGTTAAAATTAGGTTTTTGGGATAAAAATCGGGTTAGAATTAGGGTTTTGGGTCAAAATTAAGGTTTAGGGTTTAGAGTTAAAAAAATGGTTTTGGGACAAAAATAGGGTTAGAATGAGGGTTTTGGGTTATAATTAGGGTTTTGAGTCAAAATTAGGGTTTAGGGTTGTAATTAGGGTTTGAGTTTAAAATAGGGTTTTGGTTCATAAATAGGGTTCGAAATAGAGTTTTGGATCATAATTATGGTTTTGGGTTAATAGGCTTTGGGTTAGAATTAGGTTTATGGGTCAAATTTACGGTTTTGGGTTAAATTTAGGGTTTAGCATCAAAATTTAGGGTTTTTGGTAAAAATTAGGGTTTCGGCTCAAAATTAGGGTGCTGGGTGAAATTTAGGGTTTAGGGTCAAAATTAGGGTTTAGGGTTTGAATTAGGGTTTTGAGTTAAAAATAGGGTTTTGGGACAAAAATAACGTTAAAATTAGGGGTCTGGGTCTAAATTAGGGTTAGAATTAGGGTTTTGGGTCAAAATTTGAGTTTTGGGTCAAAATTAAGGTTTCGGGTTTAGAGTTAAAAAATGGTTTTGGGACTAAAATAGGGTTCGAATTATGGTTTTGGGACTAAATTTGGGTTTAGGGTCAAAATTAGGGTTTAGGGTCAAAATTAGGGTATAGGGTTTGAATTAGGGTTTTGAATTTAAAATAGGGTTTTGGTTCGAAAATAGGGTTAGAAATAGAGTTTTGGATCATAATTAGGGTTTTGGGTCAAAAGGCTTTGGGTTAAAATTAGGTTTCTGGGTCAAATTTATGGTTTAGCATCAAAATTTAGGGTTTTGTTTAAAAATTAGGGTTTCGGGTCAAAATTAGGGTGCTGGGTTAAGTTTAGGGTTTAGGGTCAAATTTGGGTTTAGGGTTTGAATTAGGGTTTTGAGTTAAAAAAAGGGTTGTGGGACAAAAATAGGGTTAGAATTAGGGTTTTGGGTCTAAATTTGGGTTAGGATTAGGGTTTTGGGTCAAATTTGGGTTTTGGGTCAAAGTTAAGGTTTAGGGTTTTGAGTTAAAAAAAGGGTTTTGGGTCTAAATTAGGGTTAGAATTAGGTTTTGTTTCAAATTCAAAATTAGGGTTTAGAATTTGAATTAGGGTTTTGGGTTAAAATTAGGGTTTCGGGTCAAAATTAGGGTTCTGGGTTAAATTTAGGGCTTTGGGTCAGATTTTGGTTTAGGTTTTTGGGAGAACAATAGGGTTAGAATTAGGGTTTTGGGTCTAAATTAGGGTTAGGATTAGGGTTTTGTGTCAAAATTTGTGTTTTGGGTCAAAATTAAGGTTTCGGTTTTTGAGTTAAAAATAGTGTTTTGGGACAAAAATAGGGTTAGAATTAGGGTTTTGATTTAGGATTTAGGGTCAAATTTAGGATTTAGGGTTTGAATTAGGGTTTTGAGTTAAAAATAGGGTTTTGGGACAAAAATAGGGTTAGAAATAGGGTTTTGGGTCTAAATTTGGGTTAAGATTAGGGTTTTGGGTCAAAATTAAGGTTTCGGGTTTCGAGTTAAAAAAAGGGTTTAGGGACAAAAATAGGGTTAGAATTAGGGTTTTGGGTCTAAATTAGGGTTAGAATTAGGCTTTGTTTCAAACTTAGCGTTTAGGATCAAAATTAGGGTCAAAATTAGGGTTGAGGGTTTGAATAAGGGTTTTGGGTTAAAATTAGGGTTTCGGGACAAAATTAGGGTTCTGGGTTAAATTTAGGGCTTTGCGTCAAAATTTGTTTTAGGGTTTGAATTAAGGTTTTGAATTAAAAATAGGGTTTAAAATAGGGTTTCGGGTCAAAATTAGGGTTCTGGGTCAAATTTAGGGTTTATGGTCAAAAATATTTGTTTTGGGTTTCAATTAGGTTTTGAATCAAAATTAGGGTTTAGGGTTTGAATTAGGGTTTTGGGTCAGAATTAGGGTTTTCGGTCAAGATTAGTGCTTAGGGTCAAAATTAGGGTTTTGGGTCAAAATTTCGGTTTTGGGTCCAAATTAGGGTTTAGGGTTTGAATTAGGGTTTTGAGTTTAAAAAAGGGTTTTGGGTCAAAAATAAGGTCAGAATTAGGGATTTGGGTTAAAATTAGGGTTTCGTGTCAAAATTCGGTTCTGGGTCAAATTTAGGGCTTTCGGTTAAAATTAGGGTTCTAGGACAGTGTTTTGGGTCTAAATTAGGGTAATAATTTGGGTTTTGGGTCAAATTTAGGGTTTAGGATAAAAATTAGGGTTTAGTGTCAAAATTAGGGTTTAGCGTTTGAATTAGGGTTTTGGGTTAAAAATAGGATTTTGGGTTAGAATTAGGGTTTTGGGTTATAATTAGGGTTTTGGGTTAAAATTAGGGTTTAGGGTTGTAATTTGGGTTTGAGTTTAAAATAGGGTTTTGGTTCATAAATAGGGTTCGAAATAGAGTTTTGGATCATAATTAGGGTTTTGGGTTAATAGGCTTCGGGTTAAAATTAGGATTATGGGTCAAATTTACAGTTCTGGTTTAAATTTAGGGTTTAGCATCAAAATTTAGGGTTTTGGGTTAAAATTAGGGTTCTGGGTTAAATTTAGGGTTTAGGGTCAAAATTAGGGTTTAGGGTTTGAATTAGGGTTTTGGGTTAAAAATAGGGTTTTGGGACAAAAATAACATAAAAATTAGGGTCATGTGTCAAAAGTAGGGTAAGAATTATTGTTTTGGTACAAAATTTGAGTTTTGTGTCAAAATTAAGGTTTAGGGTTTAGAGTTAAAAAATGGTTTTGGGACAAAAATAGGGTTAGAATTATGGTTTTGGGACTAAATTAGGGTTTAGGGTCAAAATTAGGGTATAGGGTTTGAATTAGGGTTTTGAGTTTAAAATAGGGTTTTGGTTCGAAAATAGGGTTAGAAATAGAGTTTGGGATCATAATTAGGGTTTTGGATCAAAAGGCTTTGGGTTAAAATTAGGTTTATGGGTCAAATTTATGGTTTAGCATCAAAATTTAGGGTTTTAGGTAAAAATTAGGGTTTCGGGTCAAAATTAGGGTGTTGGGTTAAATTTAGGATTTAGGGTCAAATTTGGGTTTAGGGTTTGAATTAGGGTTTTGAGTTAAAAAAAGGGTTGTGGGAGAAAAATAGGGTTAGAATTAGGGTTTTGGGTCTAAATTTTGGTTTGGATTAGGGTTTTGGGTCAAATTTGGGTTTTGGGTCAAAATTAAGGTTTGGGTTTTGAGTTAAAAAAAGGGTTTTGGGACAATAATATGGTTAGAATTAGGGTTTTGGGTCTAAATTAGGGTTAGAATTAGGTTTTGTGTCAAATTCAAAATTAGGGTTTAGGGTTTGAATTAGGGTTTTGGGTTAAAATTAGGGTTTCGGGTCAAAATTAGGGTTTTGGGTTAAATTTAGGGCTTCGGGTCAGATTTTGGTTTAGGGTTTGAAATAGGGTTTTGGGAGATCAATAGGGTTAGAATTAGGGTTTTGGATCTAAATTATGGTTAGGATTAGGATTTTGTGTCAAAATTTGTGTTTTGGGTCAAAATGAAGGTTTCGGCTTTTGAGTTAAAAATAGTGTTTTGGGACAAAAATAGGGTTAGAATTAGGGTTTTGGTTTAGGATTTAGGGTCAAATTTAGGATTTAGGATTTGAATTAGGGTTTTGAGTTAAAAATAGGGTTTTGGGACAAAAATAGTGTTAGAAATTGGGGTTTTGAGTCTAAATTTGGGTTAAGATTAGGGTTTTGGGTCAAAATTTGGGTTTTGGGTCAAAATTAAGTTTTCAGGTTTTGAGTTAAAAAAAGGTTTAGGGACAAAAATAGGGTTAAAATTATGGTTTTGGGTCTAAATTAGGGTTAGAATTAGGCTTTGTTTCAAACTTAGCGTTTAGGATCAAAATTAGGGTCAAAATTAGGGTTGAGGGTTTAAATTAGGGTTTTGGGTTAAAATTAGGGTTTCGGGACAAAATTAGGGTTCTGGGTTAAATTTAGGGCTTTGGGTCAAAATTTGTTTTAGGGTTTGAATTAAGGTATTGAGTTAAAAATAGGGTTAGAATTAGGGTTTTGGGTTAAAAATAGGGTTTCGGGTCAAAATTAGGGTTCTGGGTCAAATTTTGGGTTTAGGGTCAAAAATATTTGTTTTGGGTTTGAATTAGGTTTTGAATCAAAATTAGGGTTTAGGGTTTGAATTAGGGTTTTGGGTCAGAATTAGGGTTTTCGGTCAAGATTATGGCTTAGGGTCAAAATTAGGGTTTTGGGTCAAAATTTCGGTTTTGGGTCCAAATTAGGGTTTTGGGTCAAAATTAGGGTTTAGGGTTTGAATTAGGGGTTTCAGTTTAAAAAAGGGGTTTGATTCAAAAATAGGGTTAGAATTAGGGATTTGGGTTAAAATTAGGGTTTCGTGTCAAAATTCGGTTCTGGGTCAAATTTAGTGCTTTCGGTTAAAATTAGGGTTCTAGGATAGGGTTTTGGGTCTAAATTAGGGTTAGAATTTGGGTTTTGGGTCAAATTTAGGGTGTAGGATAAAAATTAGGGTTTAGTGTCAAAATTAGGGTTTAGCCTTTGAATTAGGGTTTTGGGTTAAAAATAGGGTTTTGGGTCAGAATTAGGGTTTTGGGTTATAATTAGGGTTTTGGGTAAAAATTAGGGTTTAGTGTTTGATTTAGGGTTTTGTGTAAAAAAAAGGTTTTGGGTGTAAATTAGGGTCAGAATTAGGGTTTTGGGTCAAAATTAGGGCTTTTGATTGAAATTAGGGTTCTGGGTTAAATTTAGGGTTTATGGTCAAAATTTCGGTTTTTCGGTTAAAATTAAGGTTTCGGGTCAAAATTAGGGTATTGGTTCAAATTTAGGGTAGAGGGTCAAAATTTGGGTTTATGGTTTGAATCAGGGTTTTGAGTTAAAAATTGGGTTTTGGGACAAAAATAGGGTTAAGATTAGGGGTTTGGGTCTAAATTAGGGTTAGAACTAGGGTTTTGGGTCAAAATTAAGGTTTAGGGTTTATAGTTAAAAAATGGTTTTGGGGCAAAATTAGGGTTAGAATTAGGGTTTTGGGACTAAATTAGGGATTAGGATCAAAACTAGGGTATAGGGTTTGAATTAGGGTTTTGAGTTTAAAATAGGGTTTTGGTTCGAAAATAGGGTTAGAAAGAGTTTTGGATCAGAATTAGGGTTTTGGGTCAAAAGGCTTTGGGTTAAAATTAGGTTTATGGGTCAAATTTACAGTTCTGGGTTAAATTTAGGGTTTAGCATCAAAATTTAGGGTTTTGGGTAAAAATTAGGGTTTCGGATCAAAATTAGGGTGCTGGGTTAAATTTAGGGTTTAGGGTCAAAATTGGGTTTAGGGTTTGAATTTGTGTTTTAAGTTAAAAATAGGGTTTTGGGACAAAAATAGGGTTAGAAATAGGGTTTTGGGTCTAAATTTGGGTTAGGATTAGGGTTTTGGGTCAAAATTTGGGTTTTGGGTCAAAATTAAGGTTTCGGGTTTTGAGTTAAAAAAGGGTTTTGGGACAAAAATAGGGTTAGAATTAGGGTTTTGGGTCTAAATTAGGGTTAGAATTAGGCTTTGTTTCAAATTTAGCGTTTAGGATCAAAATTAGGGTTTAGGGTTTGAATTAGGGTTTTCGGTTAAAATTAGGGTTTCGGGTCAAAATTCGGTTCTGGGTCAAATTTAGTGCTTTCGGTTAAAATTAGGGTTCTAGGACAGGGTTTTGGGTCTAAATTAGGGTTAGAAATTGGGTTTTGGGTCAAATTTAGGGTGTAGGATAAAAATTAGGGTTTAGTGTCAAAATTAGGGTTTAGCGTTTGAATTAGGGTTTTGGGTTAAAAATAAGGTTTTGGGTCAGAATTACGGTTTTGGGTTATAATTAGGGTTTTGGGTAAAAATTAGGGTTTAGTGTTTGATTTAGGGTTTTGAGTAAAAAAAAGGTTTTGGGTGTAAATTAGGTTTGAATTAGGGTTTTGGGTCAAAATTAGGGCTTTTGATTGAAATTAGGGTTCTGGGTTAAATTTAGGGTTTATGGTCAAAATTTCGGATTTTCGGTTAAAATTAAGGTTTCGGGTCAAAATTAGGGTACTGGTTCAAATTTAGGGTAGAGGGTCAAAATTTGGGTTTATGGTTTGAATCAGGGTTTTGAGTTAAAAATTGGGTTTTGGGACAAAAATAGGGTTAAGATTAGGGGTTTGGGTCTAAATTAGGGTTAGAACTAGGGTTTTGGGTCAAAATTAAGGTTTAGGGTTTATAGTTAAAAAATGGTTTTGGGACAAAATTAGGGTTAGAATTAGGGTTTTGGGACTAAATTAGGGTTTAGGATCAAAACTAGGGTATAGGGTTTGAATTAGGGTTTTGAGTTTAAAATAGGGTTTTGGTTCGAAAATAGGGTTAGAAAGAGTTTTGGATCAGAATTAGGGTTTTGGGTCAAAAGGCTTTGGGTTAAAATTAGGTTTATGGGTCAAATTTACAGTTCTTGGTTAAATTTAGGGTTTAGCATCAAAATTTAGGGTTTTGGGTAAAAATTAGGGTTTCGGATCAAAATTAGGGTGCTGGGTTAAATTTAGGGTTTAGGGTCAAAATTGGGTTTAGGGTTTGAATTTGGGTTTTGAGTTAAAAATAGGGTTTTGGGACAAAAATACGGTTAGAAATAGGGTTTTGGGTCTAAATTTGGGTTAGGATTTGGGTTTTGGGTCAGGGTTGGGTCAAAATTAAGGTTTGGGTTTTGAGTAAAAAGGGTTTTGGGACAAAAATAGGGTTAGAATTAGGGTTTTGGGTCTAAATTAGGGTTAGAATTAGGCTTTGTTTCAAATTTAGCGTTTAGGATCAAAATTAGGGTTTAGGGTTTGAATTAGGGTTTTGGGTTAAAATTAGGGTTTCGGGTCAAAATTCGGTTCTGGGTCAAATTTAGTGCTTTCGGTTAAAATTAGGGTTCTAGGACAGGGTTTTGGGTCCAAATTAGGGTTAGAATTTGGGTTTTGGGTCAAATTTAGGGTGTAGGATAAAAATTAGGGTTTAGTGTCAAAATTAGGGTTTAGCGTTTGAATTAGGGTTTTGGGTTAAAAATAGGGTTTTGGGTCAGAATTACGGTTTTGGGTTATAATTAGGGTTTTGGGTAAAAATTAGGGTTTAGTGTTTGATTTAGGGTTTTGAGTAAAAAAAGGTTTTGGGTGTAAATTAGGGTGGATTAGGGTTTTGGGTCAAAATTAGGGCTTATGATTGAAATTAGGGTTCTGGGTTAAATTTAGGGTTTATGGTCAAAATTTCGGTTTTTCGGTTAAAATTAAGGTTTCGGGTCAAAATTAGGGTACTGGTTCAAATTTAGGGTAGAGGGTCAAAATTTGGGTTTATGGTTTGAATCAGGGTTTTGAGTTAAAAATTGGGTTTTGGGACAAAAATAGGGTTAAGATTAGGTGTTTGGGTCTAAATTAGGGTTAGAACTAGGGTTTTGGGTCAAAATTAAGGTTTAGGGTTTATAGTTAAAAAATGGTTTTGGGACAAAATTAGGGTTAAAATTAGGGTTTTGGGACTAAATTAGGGTTTAGGATCAAAACTAGGGTATAGGGTTTGAATTAGGGTTTTGAGTTTAAAATAGGGTTTTGGTTCGAAAATAGGGTTAGAAATAGGGTTTTGGATCAGAATTAGGGTTTTGGGTCAAAAGGCTTTGGGTTAAAATTAGGTTTATGGGTCAAATTTACGGTTCTGGGTTAAATTTAGGGTTTACCATCAAAATTTAGGGTTTTGGGTAAAAATTAGGGTTTCGGATCAAAATTAGGGTGCTGGGTTAAATTTAGGGTTTAGGGTCAAAATTGGGTTTAGGGTTTGAATTTGTGTTTTAAGTTAAAAATAGGGTTTTGGGACAAAAATAGGGTTAGAAATAGGGTTTTGGGTCTAAATTTGGGTTAGGATTAGGGTTTTGGGTCAAAATTTGGGTTTTGGGTCAAAATTAAGGTTTCGGGTTTTGAGTTAAAAAAGGGTTTTGGGACAAAAATAGGGTTAGAATTAGGGTTTTGGGTCTAAATTAGGGTTAGAATTAGGCTTTGTTTCAAATTTAGCGTTTAGGATCAAAATTAGGGTTTAGGGTTTGAATTAGGGTTTTCGGTTAAAATTAGGGTTTCGGGTCAAAATTCGGTTCTGGGTCAAATTTAGTGCTTTCGGTTAAAATTAGGGTTCTAGGACAGGGTTTTGGGTCTAAATTAGGGTTAGAAATTGGGTTTTGGGTCAAATTTAGGGTGTAGGATAAAAATTAGGGTTTAGTGTCAAAATTAGGGTTTAGCGTTTGAATTAGGGTTTTGGGTTAAAAATAAGGTTTTGGGTCAGAATTACGGTTTTGGGTTATAATTAGGGTTTTGGGTAAAAATTAGGGTTTAGTGTTTGATTTAGGGTTTTGAAAAAAAAGGTTTTGGGTGTAAATTAGGGTCGAATTAGGGTTTTGGGTCAAAATTAGGGCTTTTGATTGAAATTAGGGTTCTCGGTTAAATTTAGGGTTTATGGTCAAAATTTCGGTTTTTCGGTTAAAATTAAGGTTTTGGGTCAAAATTAGGGTACTGGTTCAAATTTAGGGTAGAGGGTCAAAATTTGGGTTTATGGTTTGAATCAGGGTTTTGAGTTAAAAATTGGGTTTTGGGACAAAAATAGGGTTAAGATTAGGGGTTTGGGTCTAAATTAGGGGTTAGAACTAGGGTTTTGGGTCAAAATTAAGGTTTAGGGTTTATAGTTAAAAAATGGTTTTGGGACAAAATTAGGGTTAGAATTAGGGTTTTGGGACTAAATTAGGGTTTAGGATCAAAACTAGGGTATAGGGTTTGAATTAGGGTTTTGAGTTTAAAATAGGGTTTTGGTTCGAAAATAGGGTTAGAAAGAGTTTTGGATCAGAATTAGGGTTTTGGGTCAAAAGGCTTTGGGTTAAAATTAGGTTTATGGGTCAAATTTACAGTTCTTGGTTAAATTTAGGGTTTAGCATCAAAATTTAGGGTTTTGGGTAAAAATTAGGGTTTCGGATCAAAATTAGGGTGCTGGGTTAAATTTAGGGTTTAGGGTCAAAATTGGGTTTAGGGTTTGAATTTGGGTTTTGAGTTAAAAATAGGGTTTTGGGACAAAAATACGGTTAGAAATAGGGTTTTGGGTCTAAATTTGGGTTAGGATTAGGTTAGGATTTGGGTTTTGGGTCAAAATTAAGGTTTCCGGTTTTGAGTTAAAAAGGGTTTTGGGACAAAAATAGGGTTAGAATTAGGGTTTTGGGTCTAAATTAGGGTTAGAATTAGGCTTTGTTTCAAATTTAGCGTTTAGGATCAAAATTAGGGTTTAGGGTTTGAATTAGGGTTTTGGGTTAAAATTAGGGTTTCGGGTCAAAATTAGGTTCGAGGTCAAATTTAGTGCTTTCGGTTAAAATTAGGGTTCTAGGACAGGGTTTTGGGTCCAAATTAGGGTTAGAATTTGGGTTTTGGGTCAAATTTAGGGTGTAGGATAAAAATTAGGGTTTAGTGTCAAAATTAGGGTTTAGCGTTTGAATTAGGGTTTTGGGTTAAAAATAGGGTTTTGGGTCAGAATTACGGTTTTGGGTTATAATTAGGGTTTTGGGTAAAAATTAGGGTTTAGTGTTTGATTTAGGGTTTTGAGTAAAAAAAAGGTTTTGGGTGTAAATTAGGGTCAGAATTAGGGTTTTGGGTCAAAATTAGGGCTTTTGATTGAAATTAGGGTTCTGGGTTAAATTTAGGGTTTATGGTCAAAATTTCGGTTTTTCTGTTAAAATTAAGGTTTTGGTCAAAATTTAGTCTTGGTTCAAATTTAGGGTAGAGGGTCAAAATTTGGGTTTATGGTTTGAATCAGGGTTTTGAGTTAAAAATTGGGTTTTGGGACAAAAATAGGGTTAAGATTAGGTGTTTGGGTCTAAATTAGGGTTAGAACTAGGGTTTTGGGTCAAAATTAAGGTTTAGGGTTTATAGTTAAAAAATGGTTTTGGGACAAAATTAGGGTTAAAATTAGGGTTTTGGGACTAAATTAGGGTTTAGGATCAAAACTAGGGTATAGGGTTTGAATTAGGGTTTTGAGTTTAAAATAGGGTTTTGGTTCGAAAATAGGGTTAGAAATAGGGTTTTGGATCAGAATTAGGGTTTTGGGTCAAAAGGCTTTGGGTTAAAATTAGGTTTATGGGTCAAATTTACGGTTCTGGGTTAAATTTAGGGTTTACCATCAAAATTTAGGGTTTTGGGTAAAAATTAGGGTTTCGGATCAAAATTAGGGTGCTGGGTTAAATTTAGGGTTTAGGGTCAAATTTGGGTTTAGGGTTTGAATTTGGGTTTTGAGTTAAAAATAGGGTTTTGGGACAAAAATAGGGTTAGAAATAGGGTTTTGGGTCTAAATTTTGGGTTAGGATTAGGGTTTTGGGTCAAAATTTGGGTTTTGGGTCAAAATTAAGGTTTCGGGTTTTGAGTTAAAAAAGGGTTTTGGGACAAAAATAGGGTTAGAATTAGGGTTTTGGGTCTAAATTAGGGTTAGAATTAGGCTTTGTTTCAAATTTAGCGTTTAGGATCAAAATTAGGGTTTGGGGTTTGAATTAGGGTTTTGGGTTAAAATTAGGGTTTGGTCAAAATTGGGTCAAATTTAGTGCTTTCGGTTAAAATTAGGGTTCTAGGACAGGGTTTTGGGTCTAAATTAGGGTTAGAAATTGGGTTTTGGGTCAAATTTAGGGTGTAGGATAAAAATTAGGGTTTAGTGTCAAAATTAGGGTTTAGCGTTTGAATTAGGGTTTTGGGTTAAAAATAAGGTTTTGGGTCAGAATTACGGTTTTGGGTTATAATTAGGGTTTTGGGTAAAAATTAGGGTTTAGTGTTTGATTTAGGGTTTTGAGTAAAAAAAAGGTTTTGGGTGTAAATTAGGGTCAGAATTAGGGTTTTGGGTCAAAATTAGGGCTTTTGATTGAAATTAGGGTTCTGGGTTAAATTTAGGGTTTATGGTCAAAATTTTGGTTTTTCGGTTAAAATTAAGGTTTCGGGTCAAAATTAGGGTACTGGTTCAAATTTAAGGTAGAGGGTCAAAATTTGGGTTTATGGTTTGAATCAGGGTTTTGAGTTAAAAATTGGGTTTTGGGACAAAAATAGGGTTAAGATTAGGTGTTTGGGTCTAAATTAGGGTTAGAACTAGGGTTTTGGGTCAAAATTAAGGTTTAGGGTTTATAGTTAAAAAATGGTTTTGGGACAAAATTAGGGTTAAAATTAGGGTTTTGGGACTAAATTAGGGTTTAGGATCAAAACTAGGGTATAGGGTTTGAATTAGGGTTTTGAGTTTAAAATAGGGTTTTGGTTCGAAAATAGGGTTAGAAATAGAGTTTTGGATCAGAATTAGGGTTTTGGGTCAAAAGGCTTTGGGTTAAAATTAGGTTTATAGGTCAAATTTACGGTTCTTGGTTAAATTTAGGGTTTAGCATCAAAATTTAGGGGTTTGGGTAAAAATTAGGGTTTCAGGTCAAAATTAGGGTGCTGGGTTAAATTTAGGGTTTAGGGTCAAATTTGGGTTTAGGGTTTGAATTAGGGTTTTGAGTTAAAAATAGGGTTTTGGGACAAAAATAGGGTTAGAAATAGGGTTTTGGGTCTAAATTTGGGTTAGGATTAGGGTTTTGGGTCAAAATTTGGGTTTGAGTCAAAATTAAGGTTTCGGGTTTTGAGTTAAAAAGGGTTTTGGGACAAAAATAGGGTTAGAATTAGGGTTTTGGGTCTAAATTAGGGTTAGAATTAAGCTTTGTTTCAAATTTAGCGTTTAGGATCAAAATTAGGGTTTGGGGTTTGAATTAGGGTTTTGGGTTAAAATTAGGGTTTCGGGTCAAAATTCGGTTCTGGGTCAAATTTAGTGCTTTCGGTTAAAATTAGGGTTCTAGGACAGGGTTTTGGGTCTAAATTAGGGTTAGAATTTGGGTTTTGGGTCAAATTTAGGGTGTAGGATAAAAATTAGGGTTTAGTGTCAAAATTAGGGTTTAGCGTTTGAATTAGGGTTTTGGGTTAAAAATAAGGTTTTGGGTCAGAATTACGGTTTTGGGTTATAATTAGGGTTTTGGGTAAAAATTAGGGTTTAGTGTTTGATTTAGGGTTTTGAGTAAAAAAAAGGTTTTGGGTGTAAATTAGGGTTCGAATTAGGGTTTTGGGTCAAAATTAGGGCTTTTGATTGAAATTAGGGTTCGGGTTAAATTTAGGGTTTATGGTCAAAATTTCGGTTTTTCGGTTAAAATTAAGGTTTGGGTCAAAATTAAGTCTTGGTTCAAATTTAAGGTAGAGGGTCAAAATTTGGGTTTATGGTTTGAATCAGGGTTTTGAGTTAAAAATTGGGTTTTGGGACAAAAATAGGGTTAAGATTAGGTGTTTGGGTCTAAATTAGGGTTAGAACTAGGGTTTTGGGTCAAAATTAAGGTTTAGGGTTTATAGTTAAAAAATGGTTTTGGGACAAAATTAGGGTTAAAATTAGGGTTTTGGGACTAAATTAGGGTTTAGGATCAAAACTATGGTATAGGGTTTGAATTAGGGTTTTGAGTTTAAAATAGGGTTTTGGTTCGAAAATAGGGTTAGAAATAGGGTTTTGGATCAGAATTAGGGTTTTGGGTCAAAAGGCTTTGGGTTAAAATTAGGTTTATGGGTCAAATTTACGGTTCTGGGTTAAATTTAGGGTTTAGCATCAAAATTTAGGGTTTTGGGTAAAAATTAGGGTTTCGGATCAAAATTAGGGTGCTGGGTTAAATTTAGGGTTTAGGGTCAAAATTGGGTTTAGGGTTTGAATTTGGGTTTTGAGTTAAAAATAGGGTTTTGGGACAAAAATAGGGTTAGAAATAGGGTTTTGGGTCTAAATTTGGGTTAGGATTAGGGTTTTGGGTCAAAATTTGGGTTTTGGGTCAAAATTAAGGTTTCGGGTTTTGAGTTAAAAAAGGGTTTTGGGACAAAAATAGGGTTAGAATTAGGGTTTTGGGTCTAAATTAGGGTTAGAATTAGGCTTTGTTTCAAATTTAGCGTTTAGGATCAAAATTAGGGTTTAGGGTTTGAATTAGGGTTTTGGGTTAAAATTAGGGCTTTGGTCAAAATTTGGTTGGGTCAAATTTAGTGCTTTCGGTTAAAAATAGGGTTCGAGGACGGGGTTATGGGTCTAAATTAGGGTTAGAATTTGGGTTTTGGGTCAAATTTAGGGTGTAGGATAAAAATTAGGGTTTAGTGTCAAAATTAGGGTTTAGCGTTTGAATTAGGGTTTTGGGTTAAAAATAGGGTTTTGGGTCAGAATTACGGTTTTGGGTTATAATTAGGGTTTTGGGTAAAAATTAGGGTTTAGTGTTTGATTTAGGGTTTTGAGTAAAAAAAGGTTTTGGGTGTAAATTAGGGTTAATTAGGGTTTTGGGTCAAAATTAGGGCTTTTGATTGAAATTAGGGTTTCAGGTTAAATTTAGGGTTTATGGTCAAAATTTCGGTTTTTCGGTTAAAATTAAGGTTTCGGGTCAAAATTAGGGTACTGGTTCAAATTTAAGGTAGAGGGTCAAAATTTGGGTTTATGGTTTGAATCAGGGTTTTGAGTTAAAAATTGGGTTTTGGGACAAAAATAGGGTTAAGATTAGGTGTTTGGGTCTAAATTAGGGTTAGAACTAGGGTTTTGGGTCAAAATTAAGGTTTAGGGTTTATAGTTAAAAAATGGTTTTGGGACAAAATTAGGGTTAAAATTAGGGTTTTGGGACTAAATTAGGGTTTAGGATCAAAACTATGGTATAGGGTTTGAATTAGGGTTTTGAGTTTAAAATAGGGTTTTGGTTCGAAAATAGGGTTAGAAATAGGGTTTTGGATCAGAATTAGGGTTTTGGGTCCAAAGGCTTTGGGTTAAAATTAGGTTTATGGGTCAAATTTACGGTTCTGGGTTAAATTTAGGGTTTAGCATCAAAATTTAGGGTTTTGGGTAAAAATTAGGGTTTCGGATCAAAATTAGGGTGCTGGGTTAAATTTAGGGTTTAGGGTCAAATTTGGGTTTAGGGTTTGAATTTGGGTTTTGAGTTAAAAATAGGGTTTTGGGTCAAAAATAGGGTTAGAAATAGGGTTTTGGGTCTAAATTTGGGTTAGGATTAGGGTTTTGGGTCAAAATTTGGGTTTTGAGTCAAAATTAAGGTTTCAGGTTTTGAGTTAAAAAAAGGGTTTTGGGACAAAAATAGGGTTAGAATTAGGGTTTTGGGTCTAAATTAGGGTTAGAATTAGGCTTTGTTTCAAATTTAGCGTTTAGGATCAAAATTAGGGTTTGGGGTTTGAATTAGGGTTTTGGGTTAAAATAGGTCTTACGGGTCAAAATTAGGTAATGTGTCAAATTTATTGGTTTCGTTTAAAATTAGGGTTCTAGGAAAGGGATTTGGGTCTAAAATAAGCTTAGAATTTGGGTTTTGGGTCAAATTTAGGGTGTAGGATAAAAATTAGGGTTTAGTGTCAAAATTAGGGTTTAGCGTTTGAATTAGGGTTTTGGGTTAAAAATAGGGTTTTGGGTCAGAATTAGGGTTTTGGGTTATAATTAGGGTTTTGGGTAAAAATTAGGGTTTAGTGTTTGATTTAGGGTTTTGAGTAAAAAAAAGGTTTTGGGTGTAAATTAGGGTCAGAATTAGGGTTTTGGGTCAAAATTAGGGCTTTTGATTGAAATTAGGGTTCTGGGTTAAATTTAGGGTTGATGGTCAAAATTTCGGTTTTTCGGTTAAAATTAAGGTTTCTGGTCAAAATTAGGTCTTGGTTCAAATTTAGGGTAGAGGGTCAAAATTTGGGTTTATGGTTTGAATCAGGGTTTTGAGTTATAAATTGGGTTTTGGGACAAAAATAGGGTTAAGATTAGGGGTTTGGGTCTAAATTAGGGTTAGAACTAGGGTTTTGGGTCAAAATTAAGGTTTAGGGTTTATAGTTAAAAAATGGTTTTGGGGCAAAATTAGGGTTAGAATTAGGGTTTTGGGACTAAATTAGGGTTTAGGATCAAAACTAGGGTATAGAGTTTGAATTAGGGTTTTGAGTTTAAAATAGGGTTTTGGTTCGAAAATAGGGTTAGAAATAGAGTTTTGGATCAGAATTAGGGTTTTGGGTCAAAAGGCTTTGGGTTAAAATTAGGTTTATGGGTCAAATTTACGGTTCTGGGTTAAATTTAGGGTTTAGCATCAAAATTTAGGGTTTTGGGTAAAAATTAGGGTTTCTGATCAAAATTAGGGTGCTGGGTTAAATTTAGGGTTTAGGGTCAAAATTGGGTTTAGGGTTTGAATTTGGGTTTTGAGTTAAAAATAGGGTTTTGGGACAAAAATAGGGTTAGAAATAGGGTTTTGGGTCTAAATTTGGGTTAGGATTAGGGTTTTGGGTCAAAATTTGGGTTTTGGGTCAAAATTAAGGTTTCGGGTTTTGAGTTAAAAAAGGGTTTTGGGACAAAAATAGGGTTAGAATTAGGGTTTTGGGTCTAAATTAGGGTTAGAATTAGGCTTTGTTTCAAATTTAGCGTTTAGGATCAAAATTAGGGTTTAGGGTTTGAATTAGGGTTTTGGGTTAAAATTAGGGTTTCGGGTCAAAATTCGGTTCTGGGTCAAATTTAGTGCTTTCGGTTAAAATTAGGGTTCTAGGACTGGGTTTTGGGTCTAAATTAGGGTTAGAATTTGGGTTTTGGGTCAAATTTAGGGTGTAGGATAAAAATTAGGGTTTAGTGTCAAAATTAGGGTTTAGCGTTTGAATTAGGGTTTTGGGTTAAAAATAGGGTTTTGGGTCAGAATTACGGTTTTGGGTTATAATTAGGGTTTTGGGTAAAAATTAGGGTTTAGTGTTTGATTTAGGGTTTTGAGTAAAAAAAAGGTTTTGGGTGTAAATTAGGGTCAGAATTAGGGTTTTGGGTCAAAATTAGGGCTTTTGATTGAAATTAGGGTTCTGGGTTAAATTTAGGGTTTATGGTCAAAATTTCGGATTTTCGGTTAAAATTAAGGTTTCGGGTCAAAATTAGGGTACTGGTTCAAATTTAGGGTAGAGGGTCAAAATTTGGGTTTATGGTTTGAATCAGGGTTTTGAGTTAAAAATTGGGTTTTGGGACAAAAATAGGGTTAAGATTAGGTGTTTGGGTCTAAATTAGGGTTAGAACTAGGGTTTTGGGTCAAAATTAAGGTTTAGGGTTTATAGTTAAAAAATGGTTTTGGGACAAAATTAGGGTTAAAATTAGGGTTTTGGGACTAAATTAGGGTTTAGGATCAAAACTATGGTATAGGGTTTGAATTAGGGTTTTGAGTTTAAAATAGGGTTTTGGTTCGAAAATAGGGTTAGAAATATGGTTTTGGATCAGAATTAGGGTTTTGGGTCAAAAGGCTTTGGGTTAAAATTAGGTTTATGGGTCAAATTTACGGTTCTGGGTTAAATTTAGGGTTTAGCATCAAAATTTAGGGTTTTGGGTAAAAATTAGGGTTTCGGATCAAAATTAGGGTGCTGGGTTAAATTTAGGGTTTAGGGTCAAATTTGGGTTTAGGGTTTGAATTTGGGTTTTGAGTTAAAAATAGGGTTTTGGGACAAAAATAGGGTTAGAAATAGGGTTTTGGGTCAAAATTTGGGTTTTGGGTCAAAATTAAGGTTTCGGGTTTTGAGTTAAAAAAAGGGTTTTGGGACAAAAATAGGGTTAGAATTAGGGTTTTGGGTCTAAATTAGGGTTAGAATTAAGCTTTGTTTCAAATTTAGCGTTTAGGATCAAAATTAGGGTTTGGGGTTTGAATTAGGGTTTTGGGTTAAAATTAGGGTTTCGGGTCAAAATTCGGTTCTGGGTCAAATTTAGTGCTTTCGGTTAAAATTAGGGTTCTAGGACAGGGTTTTGGGTCTAAATTAGGGTTAGAATTTGGGTTTTGGGTCAAATTTAGGGTGTAGGATAAAAATTAGGGTTTAGTGTCAAAATTAGGGTTTAGCGTTTGAATTAGGGTTTTGGGTTAAAAATAGGGTTTTGGGTCAGAATTAGTGTTTTGGGTTATAATTAGGGTTTTGGGTAAAAATTAGGGTTTAGTGTTTGATTTAGGGTTTTGAGTAAAAAAAAGGTTTTGGGTGTAAATTAGGGTCAGAATTAGGGTTTTGGGTCAAAATTAGGGCTTTTGATTGAAATTAGGGTTCTGGGTGAAATTTAGGGTTGATGGTCAAAATTTCGGTTTTTCGGTTAAAATTAAGGTTTCGGGTCAAAATTAGGGTACTGGTTCAAATTTAGGGTAGAGGGTCAAAATTTGGGTTTATGGTTTGAATCAGGGTTTTGAGTTAAAAATTGGGTTTTGGGACAAAAATAGGGTTAAGATTAGGGGTTTGGGTCTAAATTAGGGTTAGAACTAGGGTTTTGGGTGAAAATTAAGGTTTAGGGTTTGTAGTTAAAAAATGGTTTTGGGACAAAATTAGGGTTAGAATTAGGGTTTTGGGACTAAATTAGGGTTTAGGATCAAAACTAGGGTATAGAGTTTGAATTAGGGTTTTGAGTTTAAAATAGGGTTTTGGTTCGAAAATAGGGTTAGAAATAGAGTTTTGGATCAGAATTAGGGTTTTGGGTCAAAAGGCTTTGGGTTAAAATTAGGTTTATGGGTCAAATTTACGGTTCTGGGTTGAATTTAGGGTTTAGCATCAAAATTTAGGGTTTTGGGTAAAAATTAGGGTTTCGGATCAAAATTAGGGTGCTGGGTTAAATTTAGGGTTTAGGGTCAAAATTGGGTTTAGGGTTTGAATTTGGGTTTTGAGTTAAAAATAGGGTTTTGGGACAAAAATAGGGTTAGAAATAGGGTTTTGGGTCTA
Organism: Sophora flavescens; assembly: GCA_030762895.1. Taxonomy (NCBI): domain Eukaryota; kingdom Viridiplantae; phylum Streptophyta; class Magnoliopsida; order Fabales; family Fabaceae; genus Sophora; species Sophora flavescens. Next base: position 3,613,348 of record JAUPTC010000011.1, on the reverse strand, counting down.
AATTTGGGTTAGGATTAGGGTTTTGGGTCAAAATTTGGGTTTTGGGTCAAAATTAAGGTTTCGGGTTTTGAGTTAAAAAAGGGTTTTGGGACAAAAATAGGGTTAGAATTAGGGTTTTGGGTCTAAATTAGGGTTAGAATTAGGCTTTGTTTCAAATTTAGCGTTTAGGATCAAAATTAGGGTTTAGGGTTTGAATTAGGGTTTTGGGTTAAAATTAGGGTTTCGGGTCAAAATTAGGGTTCTGGGCTAAATTTAGTGCTTTGGGTCAAAATTTGGTTTAGGGTTTGAATAAGGGCTGAGTTAAAAATAGGGTTTTGGGTTAAAATTAGGGTTAGAATTAGGGTTTTGGGTTAAAAATAGGGTTTTGGGTTAAAAATAGGGTTTCGGGTCAAAATTAGGTTTGTAGGTCAAATTTAGGGTTTAGGGTCAAAAATAGGGTTTTCGGTTTGAATTAGGGTTCGGATCAAAATTAGGGTTTAGGGTCAAAAGTAGGGTTTTGGGTTTGAATTAGGGTTTAGGGTTTGAATTAGGGTTTTGTGTTAAAAATAGGGTTTTGCGTCAAAATTAGGGTTTTGGTTCTTTAGAAAGCAGGAAAAACAGTTTACATGATCGTTTGATCCTTCAGAAAGGTAACCAGCCAATCAAATTCCAATACTTGAGAGATAAGCTATCGAAACTATGGAACCCAATTGGTCAATGGCGTATGATTCCTTTGGGTAAAGGATATTATGAATTCAACTTTGCATCCTTGGAAGATCTGCGTAGTGTTTGGACTGTTGGATCCTAGAATTTGCAACCAGGCATGCTAAGGCTTTATCAATGGAGTCCAGATTTTAATCCGAATCTTCAAAAACAAACTCATGTTCAATCTTGGGTTCGAATTTATGATTTGCCTATGGAGTATTGGAGGCCGAAAATTCTTTTTGAGTTTGCAAATGAAATAGGCACTCCAATTGCTCTAGATGAATCTACAAAAAATAAAGTCTTTGGTCACTATGCCAGAATCCTGGTTGATATTGATCTTTCTGGCACTATACCAAATGGTATCAGGGTGGAAAGGGAGGCTCATGCATTTTATGTTAAATTTGATGTGCAGACTAATGCCAAGAAATCAGATGTTGCAGATGTGGTGATCTCTGATCTTGTGATTGGTGACAAGGAAGATTCTGGTCAGGATCCTGTTAATAGTGGAAATCTTGCTCTTAACCACATTTCGGCTGCTACTACTGGAGGTATTCCAGAAATGAATAATCCAGTAGTGCAGCAGATTGCCAATGATGCAGTGAATCTTCAAGGAATTCAGGAGGATGGTGCCGAGAATTCTTCTGAATATGATGAATCAATTCATCCGGAATCTCCCCAGGAAGCTAGAGTTTTAACTGATCCTGGATTTCAGACTCCAATTGTTGGTGCAGAAAACATTGGAAATGGAGTGCAATCCATTAGTCATGTCTCTGAATCAATGGGAGGCATAGAACACAATATGAAGGTCAATTCCATACCTCAGAGTATTAATGCAGTTGTTCCCTCTCAGGTGGATGTCCTTCCTCATCAAGCTCAGCAGGATGTCAGGATTGTGTCCAAATTCTGGAGTAATGGTATTGAGGAGGAAGAGACTGATGTGGAAGAGGAATGTCTTGATGCTAATGTAGTTCTTCCAGAGCAAGGCAATTTTGAGGTGTTCCTCTCTAAATCCCAAAGGAAAAAACTGAGGAAAAACAGACAGCTCTTGCAAAAGTTGGTAAGCCTAAAGCCCGACTTAGGGCTGGACCTGTTAACTTTGCATGATGAAGTTCCTATTCTGGAATGTTAGAGGAATTGGCAACCTAGATACTAGGTTAGTTTTGAAGAAATTTCTGGTCTCTAACAAGCCTGAGATAATCTTCATTGCTGAACCTTGGATTAGCATTGCTCAGTTTCCTGACAGGTTTTGGACAAAACTCAATCTGAAAGTTTTTGCTGTTAATGATAGGAATTCTCTCTTTCCTAATCTTTGGTGTATCTGTCATGCATCCTTGCATCCAACTGTTCTTGCTTGCTCTAATCAGCAGGTCTCTTTCTCCATAAAGATTGAATCTCGGGAAGTTTTCATCTCAGCTATCTATGCTAGCACAAATTATCAGAAAAGAACAGAGCTGTGGGCTGAACTGTTGGCTCTTCAGCAAGTCAATGATGGGCCCTGGTGTTGCATTGGTGATTATAATGTGGTCCTTGGTGCTCATGAGCAAAGGGGTGGTTGCTTGCCTTTAAGAATTGCTTCGGAGGAGTTTAAGCTATGGTCAGACAGTTGCAATCTTTCCCATATGATGACCTGGGGTGCTCAATTCACTTGGTCTAATGGCAGAAGAGGTAATGCTTTAACAGAGAAAAGGCTTGATAGAGTGGTTTGAAATGACAAATGGTTGAGCTTTTGGTCTAGTGTTGCTTGCTGCACACTCCCTAGAAGTAAGTCTGATCATTATCCCTTGCTTCTGTCATTGAAAAAAGAGGATAAGAACTTTAGTTCTTCTTTCAAATTCATGAAAATGTGGGCCTCAAATCCTAACTGCACTAGTATAATTGAAGAGGTTTGGAACTCTGAGGTAGCAGGATGTCCTATGTTCATATTGTCTCATAAATTAAAACTGTTAAAAGGGAGGCTCAAAAGCTGGAATAAAGATTCTTTTGGAAATGTGAACATCAAAGTTGATTATGCAATGGCAAAGGTTGACAACATTCAGCAAACCATCAGTTCTGCAGGAATGACTGATCTACTGTTCGAGCAAGAAAAGCAGGCACAAGCTGAACTGCAATATGCTTTACATTGTCAAGAAGAATTCTGGAAAGAAAAATCTAGAATTGACTGGCATATTCAAGGTGATAGGAACACTGAATTCTTTCATAGGATCACCAAGATAAGGAATGTCTCTAAGAAAATCTCCTTGCTCGGAAAAGATGATCAAGTTCTATTTGTAGCAAAGGATATAGAGGACCATATATTGAATTATTACACTGGGCTGTTCAGTTCTGAAAATCATTGCAGAAACAATGACTTAGTTGACAGAATTGTAACTCGGATGGTCTCCAGAGAGGATAATCTAATGTTAACCAACCTGTCCTCCCTTGAAGAGGTGAAAAACGTTGTGTTTTCATTGAATGGCAGTGGTGCCCCGAGGCCTGATGGGTTTGGGGGTTTCTTCTTTCAAAATTATTGGGAGATTGTTCAACATGATGTTTGCAAAGCTGTCATTCAGTTTTTTGAGCAGGGTTGGTTGCTGCCCAACATAAACTCAAACTTGGTGGTTCTGATCCCTAAAACACAAGGTGCTGATAGAGTGGAGGACTTTAGGCCTATTGCCTTGGCTAATTTTCAGTTCAAAATCATCAGTAAAGTCATTGCAAACAGGCTGGCTAGGGTAGCTCCTAAGATCATTTCTGAAAATCAAAAAGGTTTCATCCAAGGTAGGCACATTACAGATTGTCTATGCACTGCTTCTGAATGTGTAAATATGTTGGACAAGAGGGCTTTTGGTGGCAATATAGCCTTGAAGATTGATGTCAAGAAGGCTTTTGACACTTTGGATTGGTCATTCCTTTTGAAGGTTCTCCACTCTTTTGGTTTTGATGACAAGTTCTGCCAGTGGATTGAGATCATTCTGAAATCAGCCAAGCTCTCTATTGGTGTCAATGGCAAGTCAGTTGGATTTTTCTCTTGTAAGAGTGGGGTTAGGCAGGGTGATCCCTTGTCCCCTCTTCTTTTTTGTATTGCAGAAGAAGTACTGAGCAGGGCTATTTGCAAGCTAGTCCAAGAAGGAAAGCTCAACACAATGGCTGGCCCTAGAGGCTTCAAACCTCCTAGTCATATCTTGTATGCTGATGATATTCTCATACTCTGCAGAGCCTCCAAACAGAATTTGTCCATCCTAATGTCCCTCTTTAAGGAGTATGGGGAAGCTTCTGGCCAAATGATTAACCTACAAAAGTCTAAGTTTTATGCAGGTAACATTGCGGCCAACAGATTGACCTCCATTTCTAATTCATTAGGTTTCACTGCTGGCAGGTTCCCCTTCACTTATCTTGGTCTGCCTTTGTTTAAAGGCATGCCAAGGAAATCCTACTTGCAGTCCTTAGCAGATCGGATCAAATCAAAATTAGCCACATGGAAAGGTTGTATGTTATCAATCATGGGAAGAGTTCAGCTTGTCAAATCTGTGGTTAGTGGTATGATGATGTATCGCTTTCAGGTTTACTCATGGCCTTCAAGCTTGTTGAAATCTATTGATGGCTGGCTGAGAAATTTCATATGGTCTGGTAATATAGATATCAAGAAAACTGTGACAGTTTCTTGGCACAAATTGTGCAAACCTGAAGATGAGGGAGGCCTTGGAGTTAGATCTTTAAGAGCTGTTAATAATGCCTCTATGTTTAAATTATGCTGGGACTTCATCTCTTCATCTGAGCAGTGGGCATGTCTTCTGAGAGCAAGAGTAATGAGAGAAAACTCAGTGGTACAATATGCTATATCCTCTTCATTATGGACTGGGATTAAAACTCATCTAAATTCAGTTCTTGAAAACTCTTCATGGTTGCTTGGAGATGGTGCTGACATAAACTTTTGGAATGATGTATGGTTATCCAAGCCATTGAACTCCTTGCTATCTCTTTCAGTACACTTACACTCCTCCTTAAATGCTAAGGTCAAGGACTTCCTGCATAATAACTCTTGGTTCATACCAAGTATTATCCTTCAACACTGGCCAGCTATTGCTGAAGAACTCAAGCACATCAGCATCCCTTCTTCCCCTTGTAGGGACACTCGTGTGTGGTGCAGAAGTGAATCGGGTTCCTTAACTTTGAAGGATGCTTTTCAGTTCCTCAATAGTAATGGACAACCCGTTTCTTGGGCCAAATACCTGTGGAATAAATGTGTTCCTCCATCCAAATCCTTCCTGATGTGGAGGATCCTTCATAACCGTATGCCTACTGATGAGAATCTCTGGGCTAAAGGCTGCATGGTGGTATCTAGATGTAATTTATGTGGTTGTAGTTATGAAACAACTGCTCATCTTTTCTTTTAATGCGCCTTTGCTAAGGATTTATGGTCTTGGCTGAGCACCAAAGTCAGCATGACAATTGATTCAACCTCAATGCTTATTGTTCTATCAGTCTGTGATCATCAATGGAGTTCTCAGGTCAAGGATCTCCTGATAGCTGCTATATCCAGCATCATCTGGGTAATTTGGCACTGCAGGAATAAATCCAGGTTTGAAGACAGGGTCATTCCATTGCAAGTTGCAAAGAACCTGATCATTGCTAATGTTAGCCTTGCGGGTAACCTGACTAAAGGCACAGCTTCACCATCTTTGCAGGAATCTAGATTGTTAAAGGCGTTTGGGGTCAGCTGAATGTCATCCCAACCGAGCTCCCCAAATTACATAAGTTTTATGGCATCCTCCTCCCTGCTACTGGGTCAAGTACAATACTGATGGGGCAGTTAGAGGTGCTCCGGGTCCTTCTGCCTGTGGAGGCATTTTTCGCGATCATAGTGCTGCCACTCTTGGTTGCTTTGTAGCCAACCTTGGTGTCACTACTGCTTTTTATGCTGAGTTAATGGGTGCAATCTTGGCAATTGAAATTGCTCATAAAAAAGGGTGGTCTTTATGGCTGGAATGTGACTCAAAGCTAGTACTCTCGGCAATCTCCTCTCCCTCTATGGTTCCTTGGAAACTTAGGAATAGATGGATTAACTGCATGACCAATATAAAAGATATGCATTTTGGCTTCTCTCATATTTTTCGTGAAGGCAATGTCTGTGCAGATAAGATTGCCAATCATGGTCTGTGAACGCGCTGTCGCCACGCGCCAAAAAGAACGAGCGTTTACAAAATAATGTAGTATAGAGCGACAACTCGGATCGTCTCTCAAGGACTCTTTAGGTGTTGTTATTATTAACAGAAAAAGTTAGAAAAAGTTAGAATTGGGGGTTTTGAGATTGGAAACTAAATTAAAGAAGCAAAATAGAAAACAAGGCAAGAAAATAGAGCAGTTACCAAATAAGCTAAAGCGATTAACCTACTGTTCTCGGTTTCCCAACTATCATCGGTTCATGCAAATTCCTAGCCCTAAGCAGATTCTAATCCCCTCCCGGTTGTAGCAATAATTCACAAGCGGAACCACTACTACAGATATATGTCCCTATTCCCGAATTAAGCAAACGGGGTTAAGAACTTCGTGAACTAAGCGAACACGAAACGAACACACGCGAATTAAGCAAACGCGATTAATTATAGGAACATGATATCACCGAGATAAACCAACACAACACAATATACTCCTGAATTAAGCAAACAGAAATATAAAGCATGGCATTGAAAAGAGAAAAGCAAATGAAACAGGATTACAGAAACCTCAAGTCTTAACAGAAACCAATCACAGTAGATTAATCTAGGAGACTAGTTCTCCATTACAAAAGAAAACAATAAACTAAGAGAAAAACAAAGGACTAACAGGCTCAGAAACTAGCCAAAACTGGCTAATTCTGACCATCCCTTCATTTCTGCCTAAGACTGCTTATATACACGTTTCTGGAGTCAGAGTACTCGCGAGGCGAAGCACTGCTCGCGAGGCGAATTACATGAAAGGTCTGCAACTCTTTGTCTTCTCGTGAGGCGAGCACATCTTTCGCGAGGCGAACTCTTCAGCTTCCAACTGTTACGCCCGTGGCATTCAACACGCCCAAACCGTGATGGCTTCTGATCTTCCAATACTCGCGAGGCGAAGGAATGCTCGCGGGGCGAACTCTTCAGCTTCAGAATTGCCACGGCTGTGATCTTCAACACGGGCAAGCCGTGATCGTCTCTGACTTTTTCATGGTTGCAATACTCGCGGGGCGAGAAATCCTTCGCGGGGCGAGTGGCTCCAGATTTATTTTATTTTATTTTATTAACCTGAAAAAACAGAAAATAAAAGTAAATACTTTATTCACTCTAAATCAACTAAATTAACATAAAAACAATTTACAGACTCAAAATACTACTTAGGAACAATCAAGTCTAATTTGGGTAAAAATGGTATAAAATAAGCACAAAGCCAAGGTCTTGACTAGTTATGAAACCAGTCAAACAGAGGCTCATCAGTCTGTCTATTCGTGGATTCTTTTGGTGGGACTTAATCCCTAGTTTCATTAGGGATGATTTTTGTAATAATAGGGTAGGTATCCCTAATTTTCGTTTTAGGTGACTTCATGGGTTAGGTCCTTGCCCCCCCATGCTCTTGTATTGTTTTGTTTTCTTATTTTTGAATAAATTGGGGTGTGCTGCATATGATGGATAGTGGCTAAGGTGCCAACCTAGTTGGGATGTTAGCCTCTATTGTGATGCCTTTGCACGCCTTCTTAGTTAAAAAAAAAGGGGTTTTGGTTCAGAATTAGGGTTTTCAGTTAAGATTAGGGCTTTGGGTCAAAATTATGGTTTTGGGTCAAAATTTGGGTTTTGGTTCCAAAGTAGGGTTTTGGGTCAAAATTAGGGTTTAGGGTTTGAATTAGGGTTTTGTGTTTAAAAAGGGGTTTTGGGTCAAAAATAGGGTTAGAATTAGGGATTTGGGTTAAAATTAGGGTTTCGTGTCAAAATTAGGGTTCTGGGTCAAATTTAGGGCTTTGGGTTAAAATTAGGGTTCTGGGACAGGGTTTTGGGTTTAAATTAGGGTTTTGGGTCAAATTTAGGGTTTAGGATAAAAATTAGGGTTTAGGGTTTGAATTAGGGTTTTGGTTTAAAAATAGGCTTTTGGGTCAGAATTAGGGTTTCGGGTTATAATTAGGGTTTTGGGTCAAAATTAGGGATTAGGTTTTTTTTTTGTTTAAAGCAAAAGGCGTGCAAAAGCATCACTGTAGTGGAAATCATCCGAACTAGGTTGGCACCAAAACCACTACCAATCATCTGCAGCACCCCAGAATATTATTAAAAAATGAAAGAAATAAAAGAAAGCATGGGGGACATAGGACCTTACCCATGAAAAGAGGGGAGATTACATGAATCTAAAATGAGGCACACCCCACCTATTACAGAAGAAATCATGCCTAATAAAACTTGGAATCAGGTTCCACCAAGTGAAGCATTTAGAACTGACTCCAAAATTGGCTAGCTTATCAGCACAATGATTAGCCTCTCTAAAAACATGAGAAATCAAAAAAGAAAAATTGGAGGCCAAAGCAATGCAGTTTCTCCATTTAGTTCTAATTTTCAAAGGAACTATGTCCGGATTCGAGTAAGTAAGAACCACAAGGGAGGAGTCACATTCCATCCATAGTCTAGACCAACCCCTCTCAAAAGCAATCTGAATTGCTGTCATGGCAGCAAGTAACTCCGCAGAGAAAGAATCCTGAGTCCCATAGAACTCAGCAAAACAGCCAAGAGTAGCTCCACTACTGTCCCTAAAAATTGCACCACCACCTGCTTGACCCGGAGAGCCTTTAGAGGCACCATCTGTATTTACTTTGATCCAACCTGGAAGAGGAGGGGTCCAAACAACTTGGAGAATTTTAGGAGAGGTTCCTGGATGGCCCTTGATCCCCAGCAGCTCAAAGATTCTCAATTCCTCAGCAGAAGAGGACATTTTGTTTGCAGACACATTACCAGATAAAGAAATGGAGGCTTTGAGTATGCTAATAGCTGCTCTCACTGTGATTGTTTTATCTTCAAACTTTAGTTTATTTCTTGAGAACCAGATGATCCAAAAGGAATTAACAATAGCTGCAGTTATAGTGTCTTTCATTTGCAGGCTCCAATGCTTATGGCAAAGGGAGAGAATAGAGTAGACAGAGGAAGTGTCCACCTGCACATCAAAGATTGATCCAATCCACTGCCAAATTTGCTTTGCAAAGGGACAAGCTAAGAAGAGATGGTCTGCACTTTCTGCTGCAGCAAAGCAAAGACTGCAGACTAAAACAGTGCAGCAGCCCCTCTTTTGAAGCTGGTCTTCAGTAGGCAACTTATTGTGAATAAGCCTCCAAGTGACAAAAGAGTTAGAGGGAGGAATTGCCCTATTCCAAATCAGTTTAGACCAGTCACAAATGGAATGCCTAAGGTCTAAGAAATGGAAAGCTTCTTTGATAGATAAGTCACCCGAGGTTGAGTGCTGCCAATTGAGAGTGTCCACTGCAGGGAAAACAGAAATGTCCAAATGAGGCAACTCCTAACCAATAATTGGGAGGTTAGCCATCATAGATGAAGGAATATTTCAGCTGCCATCCCTGATAAAGTCGGCAAGCTTGGCTTTCAGTCTATGCTGGAGATTGTGAGGAACTTGCAGCAGATCAACCAAAGGCATTGAGAGCCATTTGTCAGTCCAGAAGTTAATTGAGGAACCATCTCCAATCTGCCAAACTGAATTATTAAGAACAGACTGCATATGAGTTTTGATGCCAGGCCATAAGGAAGACTTGACATAGGTGGGGACAGGCTTGTAGTGTTGAGAGAACCTGTTCCTAAGAAATGCAGCCCATTCAGCACAAGAGGAAACCAATTCAAAAGATAATTTCAGAAGAGCAGCCTCATTAAGAGCTAACAAGGACTTAATGCCCAGCCCACCTTCCAGAACAGGCCTGCAAAGTTTCTTCCAAGCAACTGTGCAGATTTTCTTGACATTAGGATCTCCAGACCAAATAAAATTCTTAATGGATTTGTCTAAATCCTTAAGAACTGATGAGGGCCAACGGTAGACATGAAAGCTATGAAGCATCATACTGTTGATCACAGACTTGACAAGCTCAACCCTGCCCATGATGGAAAGAAGGCTACCTTTCCATGAGGCATGTTTAGAGGAGATTCTATCTGCTAAAGGCTGCAAGTGAATCCTTCTTGGCTTGCCCTTGAAAATTGGAACACCAAGATAATTGAAAGGAAAGGATCCAGCAGAAAATCCAAGTATATGAGCCACTTTGGATGACTTGTTGGGGGAAATACTACCCGAATAGAATTTGCACTTGTTGAGGCTAAGAGGGTCATCAGGGCTTCAAGACCCCTCTTGCTACCCTTACAGAGGACAAGTACATCATCTGCATACAAGACATGGCTAGGAGAGGCAAGGCTCCTAGGACCAGAAATAGTTTGTAACACTCCAGAACTGACAAGGGCAGATATTCCTCTACTCAAGACATCTTCAGCTAGACAGAAAAGCAAAGGTGAAAGAGGGTCGCCTTGTCTAACCCCTATTTTACAGGCAAAAAATCCTTCTGGTTTACCATTGATCAGGAAGGACAACTTAGCAGAATGGAGGATTGTTTTGATCCAGTTACAGAAAGTAAGATTGAAGCCAAAAGCTTTCAAAACAGAAATAAGGAAATTCCAGTCCAATGTGTCAAAAGCCTTTTTGATGTCAAGCTTGAGGGCCAGATTCCCACCATAGGCCTTATAGTCCAACAAATTACAAGCCTCTAAAGCAATACAAATGCACTCCTTGATATTTCTACCTTTGACAAAACCTCTTTGCTGTGGAGAAATGATTCTGGCTGCAATCTTTGCTAGTCTGTCATCTAACACCTTTGTAATGATTTTTAGTTGAAAATTGGCTAAAGCAATAGGTCTGTAGTCTTCAATTCTATCAGCATGGGGCATTTTTGGAATCAGAACTACCAGATTGGAATTCATGTTAGGCAAGAGCCAATTCTGAGTAAAGAATTGATTAACTGCCATACACACATCAGTTCCAATAATATCCCAATAGGATTGGTAGAAACAACCAGGGGCACCCTCACCAGTCATTGCAAAGACTACATTCTTTATTTCCTCCTTAAATGGCAACATTGTTAATAAACTGTTCTCTTCAGCTGTAATAGCATTGGGAATAACTCTGTTTATGAGATCATTAGGTTGGCAGTCATTAGGGATTGCATACAGATTTGAGAAGAATTCGATGACATGGTGAGCCAAGCCCCCTGCATCATCAATGATAGCATCTCCACACTTAAGCATACTCATAGCCAAGCCCCCTTGGCAGTGCCAATCTATCCTGGATTTTTCTCTCCAAAAATCCTCTTCAAACAGTAAAGCTTGCTGCAACTCAGTTTGTGCTAGAACCTTGTTGATTCACCGGCAAGTGTACCGGGTCGTCGCAAGTAATAACAAATCAAATAAAGCTAAGGTTTTAAAATCAGAAATTAAAATATCCAAGGTCTCAAATCCACCTACCCAATCATGTATAGTACCCAAGTGATGATGACTTCCTCCCTAAGTTCAATTACAATGTCAACCGGGACCCCCAATTTCTCCTATATCCACTATCGTGCTCAATAGGACGTATTCGACGATTGGATTAATTACTTACTAGGTCTCATAACCCTAATCTCGAATTCTATTAATTTTTGTTCCCTATAGGGTTGCACTAATCTTCTAAATCCACTGTCGTGCTCATTATTCAATTAGTGATTCCAATCCAAGTTCTAAAACGCGAATCGCCGATCAGCCTCAACACGTTTAACCAGTCAATCACGCAACACATATGATCAACACAATCAAATCAGAATTGGAAAACATTCATTGAGAGAAGGGGAGAAAAACATACATCACATGAACACTATACCGCCATGGGCGGCTTCATTGATCCCTCGGATGAGGGGATTAGTTCCTCATGCCCGTGACGACACACAAACAATCCGACATAATCTCCATAATAAAATAAAATAAGAAAAAAGGGAGACGCAACTCCAGAATAACAAGGGTTCGCACAAAATCTGATCTAAAATAGTGGCTAAAACTTGGATGCCATTCTGATCTGAAACAGCCTATAAATAAGGATTATGATTCTCAGACGCTCGCGGGGCGAACCATCTTTCGCGAGGCGAACATTAGTTTTGGTGCACTTTCAATTTTAGATTCTCGCGAGGCGAGCGTGTATTCACGGGGCGAGTCTTCCAACTTCAATCTGTCACAGCCGTGACCCTCATCACGGCTAGGACGTGATGGTCTCTGACTTCCAGGGTCTTCAAACTCTCGCGGGGCGAGATGATTATCGCGAGGCGAGACTTCAAACCTTAAACTGTGACCTTCATCACGGCTAGGCCGTGATGGTCTCTGACTTCCAGTCCTTCATTATTCGCGAGGCGAGCATCCTTATCGTGGGGCGAGCCAGAGTGATGACTGTTGCTGCTTTAGCTGATGTTCAGGCTCGCGAGGCGAGCCTCCACTCGCGGGGCGAGCATCTCCAGAATGGCAATTTCCACTATTTCTTGACTTTCCTTGACTCCCGGAGCTTCACTTCTAACCTGAAACAATAAAAGACACAAAAAGCGTAATTCTATTCAAAATAGACTAAAAACTACACAAAATACACAAAACGAGTCAAAGACTAACTTAGGAACAAAACAAGGCTAAATTTGGGCAAAAACGAGATTGAACTCGAATAATTTGCACAAAACCACAGTCCATCTAGTTATAAAACTAGATAAGCCAAAGGCTTATCAAAACACCCCAAACTTAAACCTTGCTTGTCCCCAAGCAAGCTAAAACTCAAAAACGACTCAAGACTTGGCAAGCTTAATGGAGTCAATCGGTTTCGCACAAATTTCATGCACTCAAAACATTTTTTTCTCCAATGATTCCCCCCTTTTACATCAATGTAATCCCCACATTCATTTACTTTAAACAGTTGAGAACTTATCATTCATGCAAGCTTTACTCTAAGTTGAGGATCAAAGTTACACACACAAATGAAGATCACCTATGTCAAACAATTGCCTTCCTCACAAGGGCGTTTAGTATTTCACTCATTCGCTCAATTTTTGTCTGGCTATCAACTTTTCACTCAATTTCACATTTCAAGAGCACTTCCCATGAATTTGATTTTCATCTCAAAAATAGTTCCCACGAAAACATGCATGCAACATCAATAGGTCTTTTAAAGGTTGTAATGGGGCCTGGCTAAAGGTAGGATATTCAAGGATGCTAGGCTTAAGTCCCTAGGAACTAAGAGAGCGTGAGCATTTGACATATATTCCTCTCAAATTCCTTTTTCCATTTTTCATTTTGCCTCTGGTGACTACCGCCCCTTCCTTGCTAATCTTTTGTTTTGCCCCCTTTCCTTTTGGCAATTTTTTTTCCTTTTCTTTTCTTTTTGCCTTGGGTTTCAACCTTTATTTTTTTTCTTTTTCTCAATCCAGAATTACATATCAACCTTGTAGCCACCCCAAACTTAGTTCCTCACAACCATTCTCTTGCTACGCTTCCATGCTCTCCTAATCCTAAGATTGGGTTAACATGGTTTTTCAGATTTTGGCTTGTAATATAGGGTCATCAAGAAACAATAGGCTAATTAGGCTCAATGTGGTTAACTAGGGAACATGCATTCGGGTTGGTTCTTTTTAGGCCAAGTAGTTATTCAAAGAAAATTGCCTAAATCATTTGATGCAACATATAAACATGCAAACCATGAAGAGATTTAAGCAAATTCGGGAAAGTGCAACTTAATAGTGATTCACACAATCAAAAACAAATTTGGAGGCTCAAATCCTCACCTGGACATTTTGCAAATTGTTTGACCGAGATACGATTCCTAGTGTGTGCACCCCTCACACCAAACTTATCATAAATCAAGTAATCACAATAAAAATCTCAAAGTTCAATTTTCAATTTTTCACATGGGGATCAATTTTCTATTTTCAGAACCTAGGGGGAAATCATCAATGGTCAAAATAATTTATGCAATCAATCTATGCTCAATTTAATTAAAATCCAACAAGCTTGCCGACACACATTCATACACAAACTCTTGATCTTCTCAAATTATTCAAGAGCAACAAACAAAAACAAAAACAAAAACAAAGACAAAACAAAAGTGAAGATAGGAGAGGGTGTTCCCTGATCAAGTTTCCATGGTTGCCTCCTCATCCAATTGGTCTCACAGGCTCCCTTCTGTTGCATAGCATCCTGGAAGAACTCCTGCAAATTAAAACCTTAAGTGCAGATTCGCGAAGCGAGAGACAACTCGCGAGGCGAATCTGGAAAATTGTTATTCACACTTTCCAGAATAGCGAGGCGAGTAGTATCTCGTAAGGCGAATCTGGAATTCCAACAGATGATGATGCCCAGAATCGCGAGGTGACAGTATACCTCGCGGCGCGGGACAGAAAAGTGAGCAAGCCTCTGAGATTCAGGGCTTCTGTCTCGTGCGGCCACTGTGGATTCGCGAGGCGAATCAAGTTTTTTTTTTTATAATATAAATGAAAATGACAGAAACTAAAAACAAAGGATACCTAGCTTGGGTTGCCTCCCAAGTAGCGCTTGTTTAACGTCCCAAGCTTGACTTATTAAGAAGCATCCACCTGGATCCCATAGCCTGTGGTACAAGGGCCAAGAAACACTCATCATATCCAATCCTCCACCAGGATCCCATGGTTTGTGAAGTGGCCCTTGCAGGAGCAATATGACTCTATTCATGATCCCACTTGGCCTGTGTGTGAAAACTCCATTGACCTCTGTAATTATGAACTCACTTCCTCTCGGGCCAAATGGTGTTTTCTCGAGGAAGTGTGCCAGACAAGTGGGAGGGTCTAACTTACCAATGTCCACACATGCATGTAAGCCAACATAGTTATCCAATGCAGTAATTTCAGGTTGCTTAGCAAGCATGGTGAAATCCTCTACCACTTTATCTGCATTTTGATCTCTAACCCCTTGCTCCGGTGCCTTGTCACTTGTCAACTCCTCTTCCTCAAGTTGCACTTCCTCAACATGTGGTGGTTCTTCCTCAATTTCCTGAGAACTAGTTGCATCCAAATCAGATCCCAACACCCTACCGCTTCTAGTTGTTATGGCTTCGTATTGGTTCTTAGGGTTGTTCTCAGTATCACCTGGGAGAGTGTCTGGGAGAGGCTCATTTAGTTGCTTTGCAAGCTGGGCAATCTGCATCTCTAGATTCTGAAGTGCCAACCCCTGTATGAGTTGCCAACTTGTCAATGGCTGTGCTTGTATCGATTGCAAACTTTTCCATTGTCGCATTGATCTTCTCCAGAGCCAACTCCCAAGGTTGTGGTTGCCAATTCTGTTGAGGTTGTGGTTTCCAGGCTAGACCATCGCCATTTTTACTCCAAACGAAATCCGGATGGTCTCTACTCATATAACCCCAATACTGATTCTGACTCTGATAGTTGTCCTGGGGCACGCTGTCATAGACATTATGGCATGAGTCCACATATTCTTGAGAGAAGTAGAATGGACAACTCCAAGTGTCATGGTCTCCATTACAATATTCGCAACCCGGAAGCATTCCCTCGTGTACCTCGCATACAAAACAAGGCAAGACCAAGTGGAATCAAAGAAGTAGAGAGACATAATAATAATAAAAATACAAATAAAAATAAAAGTAACTTAACAAAATAATCAAACTTCCCTAAAAATTAGGAAAATTGGTTGTGCCAATCCCCGGCAACGGCGCCAAAAACTTGTTGATTCACCGGCAAGTGTACCGGGTCGTCGCAAGTAATAAAATAAACACGGTAAGTAATTACCGAGGTCGAACTCAGGGATTGGGCTACCAATTCGACTAATCCTTGGGAAATTAGATACGTTGGTCAAGTGACAGGAAGTGGTTGAGAGAGAGAGATTATTATCACAATTCAATAACAAATCAAATAAAGCTAAGGTTTTAAAATCAGAAATTAAAATATCCAAAGTCTCAAATCCACCTACCCAATCATGTATAGTACCCAAGTGATGATGAATTCCTCCCTAAGTTCAATTACAATGTCAACCGGGACCCCCAATTTCTCCTATATCCACTGTCGTGCTCAATAGGACGTATTCGACGATTGGATTAATTACTTACTAGGTCTCATAACCCTAATCTAGAATTCTATTAATTTTTGTTCCCTATAGGGTTGCACTAATCTCCTAAATCCACTGTCGTGCTCATTATTCAATTAGTGATTCCAATCCAAGTTCTAAAACGCGAATCGCCGATCAGCCTCAACACGTTTAACCAGTCAATCACGCAACACACATGATCAACACAATCAAATCAGAATTGGAAAACATTCATTGAGAGAAGGGGAGAAAAACATACATCACATGAACACTATACCGCCATGGGCGGCTTCCTTGATCCCTCGGATGAGGGGATTAGTTCCTCATGCCCGTGACAACGCACAAACAATCCGACATAATCTCCATAATAAAATAAAATAAGAAAAAAGGGAGACGCAGTTCTAGAATAACAAGGGTTCGCACAAAATCTGATCTAAAATAGTGGCTAAAACTTGGATGCCATTCTGATATGAAACAACCTATAAATAAGGATTCTGATTCTCGGACGCTCGCGGGGCGAACCATCTTTCGCGAGGCGAACATTAGTTTTGGCGCACTTGCAATTTTGGATTCTCACGAGGCGAGCGTGTATTCGCGGGGCGAGTCTTCCAACTTCAATATGTCACAGCCGTGACCCTCATCACGGCTAGGACGTGATGGTCTCTGACTTCCAGGGTCTTCAAACTCTCGCGGGGCGAGATGATTATCGCGAGGCGAGACTTCAAACCTTAAACTGTGACCTTCATCACGGCTAGGCCGTGATGGTCTCTAACTTCCAGTCCTTCATTATTCGCGAGGCGAGCATCCTTATCGCGGGGCGAGCCAGAGTGATGACTGTTGCTGCTTTAGCTGATGTTCAGGCTCGTGAGGCGAGCCTCCACTCGTGGGGCGAGCATCTCCAGAATGGCAATTTCCACTATTTCTTGACTTTCCTTGACTCCCGGAGCTTCACTTCTAACCTGAAACAATAAAAGACACAAAAAGCGTAATTCTATTCAAAATAGACTAAAAACTACACAAAATACACAAAACGAGTCAAAGACTAACTTAGGAACAAAACAAGGATAAATTTGGGCAAAAACGAGATTGAACTCGAATAATTTGCACAAAACCACAGGCCATCTAGTTATAAAACTAGATAAGCCAAAGGCTTATCAAACCTCTTGTTCCATGAGATCATCAGTCACACCTCTGGAATTAATGAGTCGCTGGACAGAATCCACAGCAGCCAAGGCAGACTCAACTCTTTGATGCACATTCCCAAAAACCAGCTTGTTCCAATTTTTAAGTTCAATTTTTAATGATTTCAGCTTCTGTGAGAGAACATACATTGGACAGCCATACACAGGTTACCATGATAGGAAAATGGTCAGACAGAGACCGAATCAGGGTACAACAATAAGTGGAATTCCAATTGTCTAGCCAAGCTTCATTACAAAGGGTCCTATCCAGTCGTTTTTCAGTGTGAGCAGGCCCTCTTCTCCTATTACTCCAAGTAAAACTGGCTCCTCTTATAGGAAGATGAATCAGGCTGGCTGCATCAGTGAAGTTCTTAAAGTCTTCATAAGCAATCTTGATAGGTAAGGAAGAGCCTCTAACTTCATGGGATCCCATAACAGAATTGAAATCACCAAGCATGCACCAAGGCCCAGGATTGTTGACCTGCAGACTAATTAATTCTGACTAAAGGGATCTTCTAGAGAGATGAGAGGTACTAGCATAAATAGCTGCAACAAAAAGATCTTTTCCATCTATGTTAATATGAAATGAACACTGCTGAGTAGAGCAGGACAAAGAGGTAGGAGATAAATGACTACTACATAACCCCCATAGATTAGGAAGAAGATCACCCCTGTCATTTAGACAAAAAACCTTCAAGTTTAGCTGCCTCCAAAAGGAGTCTGAAACATCGGATACCTTGATCCAAGGCTCAGAAATGAAGACAAATTCTGGTTTGTTAGCAATACAAAAATTCTTGAAAACTAACCTTGTACTAGGATTCCCAAATCCTCTACAATTCCAATATATGATTTTCATTAAGCAAACTATTGAGGACCACCCCTTAATCGGGCAAAATTCTTTTCCTGCTGTGCTGCCTTAGCAGCCTTTTGCCTTAATTTTTTCTTCTTAGACTTAGAAATGACATTTGAAAAATCATCTCCTTGAGAGGTCAAGAGATATTTACTCGGGTCAGCCCTTACAATTGGAGAGGGCTAATTCTCCCCAATGTCAACATCTAGATTATCCTCCTCATGACCCCAAAAACGGCTGACAATTTGTAAGTCAGAAGCCACAACTTGATTCCTTATATCACTGTCTGGAGTGATACTAATAGTACTTCTACCTAAAGGATTTGGAACAAGAGGAATATTACCTTGAAGAGGCACATAGATCTCTTTGCCTGCATATAAAATCTGATCATTGTGATGTGCAGGTGAGCAGTCCACAAGAGTATCTACCACAAAGGTCCCATTACTGGAGACAGATTGTTGGACAGGAGAGGGGGGACTCACCTTCTGAAGGAGAATGTTGCATGACCCCGTAGATAGGTGAAAGCACCTCTGTCACATTCAAAGGACCGGAGGGCTGGACGAATCCAAGAAGAGGATTAGTGGAAACTTGAACTTCAGGATCACTGTGTGGAACATTATTGACTCCCAAAAAGTCATCCGGTGCAAAGACTGTCTCCATAGAGATTAAATTAGAATTGCTAGTGCCTGCTACATGAACTAAATTTGGTTCAACACTATGGTCTGCACAAGCAACACCTTTGCCTTTATCCCCAGTACACCTTACTGTTTCCTTCAGAGTCTCAATATTTCCTTTATTTGTTTTTGGCACATATTGCACTACCTTTTTTCGAGGATTTTTCTGAACAATATTCATGTCTTTTGGAGCTGAGGATTCTCCAGTTTGATTCTTTCTGCAATTAGCACTTGAGTGGCCAATTATCTTGCATGAAGAGCAGAAAGATGGGAGTCGCTCATATTCTATGTCAACAAAGAAAGCGAAGTCTTCTCTCTCCACAAGAATCCTATCACGCAGATCCTCAGTAAGACAAATCTCAATGAGGATTCTAGCAAAGTGGCCCAAAGATCTTTTCATAGTTACTTCATCTAATGCAATTGGAACACCAATACCACCACCAATCTCGAACAAGATCTTTAGCCGCCAATACTCTCGAGGCAAACCATGGAGCCGGACCCAACATTGTGCATGTGTTTGACGTATGGTATTAGGGTTAAAATCCGGAGTCCAAGATGATAATCTTAGCACACCTGGACTCAAATTCCAAACACCAGCAAATCTGATCCGACGTTGATCCTCTAAGGAGGAAAAACTGAACTCGTAGAAACCTTTTCCCAGAGAAACCACAGACCACGTAGAGATAGGTTTCCAAACCTTGAGAAGCTTGGATCGCAAGTCACCCAGTTTTATTGGGGAATCTCCCTTGGACAGAATGAGACGACCATGGACGAGATTTTGGCATTCTTGAACACCAGCCTGGTATTCAGATTCAGAAATCTTTATCGCCCATTTGTCGCCCTTCAAGCAAGGTTTTGGAAGTTGGTTAATAGGGATGTCAAAAGAAGTAGAAACCACTTGTGCGAAGGACTTTTTTGGAGGCGGAACAGGAGAATTCGGAGGAGAAGAAAGAGGAGCAAGGAAACTCCATGGAACAATAGGATCGTTAGCCATGAAGATCATGCAAAACCCTAGAATATCATTGGAAGAGAAACCCTAGCAGAATCATCCCGCCCATTAGGTTTGAATTAGGGTTTTGAGTAAAAAAGGGTTTTGGGTCTAAATTAGGGTCAGAATTAGGGTTTTGGGTCAAAATTAGAGCTTTGGGTTGAAATTAGGATTCTGGGTTAAATTTAGGGTTTAGGGTCAAAATTTAGGTTTTGGGGTTAAAATTAGGGTTTCGGGTCAAAATTAGGGTTCTGGTTCAAATTTAGGGTTTAGGGTCAAAATTAGGGTTTAGGGTTTGAATTAGGGTTTTGAGTTAAAAATAGGGTTTTGGGATAAAAATCGGGTTAGAATTAGGGTTTTGAGTCAAAATTAAGGTTTAGGGTTTAGAGTTTAAAAAAATGGTTTTGGGACAAAAATAGGGTTAGAATTAGGGTTTTGGGTCTAAATTAGGGTTTAGGGTCTAAATTAGGGTTTAGGGTTTGAATTAGGGTTTGAGTTTAAAATAGGGTTTTGGTTCATAAATAGGGTTCGAAATAGAGTTTTGGATCAGAATTAGGGTTTTGGGTTAACAGGCTTTGGGTTAAAATTAGGTTTATGGGTCAAATTTACGGTTCTGGGTTAAATTTAGGGTTTAGCATCAAAATTTACGGTTTTGGGTAAAAATTAGGGTTTCAGGTCTAAATTAGGGTTTAGGGTCAAAATTAGGGTTTAGGGTTTGAATTAGGGTTTGAGTTTAAAATAGGGTTTTGGTTCATAAATAGGGTTCGAAATAGAGTTTGGGATCAGAATTAGGGTTTTGGGTTAACAGGCTTTGGGTTAAAATTAGGTTTATGGGTCAAATTTACGGTTCTGGGTTAAATTTTGGGTTTAGCATCAAAATTTAGGGTTTTGGGTAAAAATTAGGGTGCTGGGTTAAATATAGGGTTTAGGGTCAAATTTGGGTTTAGGGTTTGAATTAGAGGTTTGAGTTAAAAATAGGGTTTTGGGACAAAAATAGGATTAGAACTAGGGTTTTGGGTCTAAATTTGGGTTAGGATTAAGGTTTTGGGTCAAAATTTGGTTTTGGCTCAAATTTGGGTTTTGGGTAAAAATTAAGGTTTCGGGTTGAGTTAAAAAAGAGTTTTGGGACAAAAATAGGGTTTGAATTAGGATTTTAGGTCTAAATTAGGGTTAGAATTAGGTTTTGTGTCAAATTTTGCGTTTACGGTCAAAATTAGGGTTTCGGGTCAAAATTCGGTTTCTCGGTTAAATTTAGGGCTTTGGGTCAAAATTTGGTTTAGGGTTTGAATTAGGGTTTAGAGTTAAAAATAGGGTTTTGGGTCCAAAATAGGGTTAGAATTAGGGTTTCGGGTTAAAAATAGGGTTTCGGGTCAAAATTAGGGTTCTGGGTCAAATTTAGGGTTTAGGGTCAAAAATAGGGTTTTGGGTTTGAATTAGGGTTTTGAGTTTAAATAGGGTTTTAGGTCAAAAATAGTGTTCGAGTTATGGTTTAGGGTTTGAATTAGGGTTTAGGATCAAAATTAGGGTTTAGGGTCAAGATTAGGGTTTAGGATTTCGACTCAAAATTTGGGTTCTGGGTTAAATTTTGGATTTAGGGTCAAAATTTGGGTTGATGGTTTGAATTAGGGTTGAGTTAAAAATAGGGTTTCCTGACAAAAATAGGATCTGAATTAGGGTTTTGGGTTAGAATTAGGGTTTTGGGTTAAAAATAGTGTGTTGGGTCTAAATTGGGATTTTGGGTCAAATTTAGGGTCAGAATTAGGGTTTTGCGTCAAAATTAGGACTTTGGGTTGAAATTAGGGTTCTGGGTGAAAATTTAGGGTTCTGGGTTAAATTTAGGGTTTAGGGTCAAAATTTAGGTTTTTGCGTTGAAA
Organism: Sophora flavescens; assembly: GCA_030762895.1. Taxonomy (NCBI): domain Eukaryota; kingdom Viridiplantae; phylum Streptophyta; class Magnoliopsida; order Fabales; family Fabaceae; genus Sophora; species Sophora flavescens. Next base: position 3,592,011 of record JAUPTC010000011.1, on the reverse strand, counting down.
TTTAGGTTTCAGGTCAGAATTATTGTTCTGGGTTAAATTTGGGGTTTAGGGTCAAATTTTGGTTTCAGGGTTTGAATTAGGGTTTTGAGTTAAAAATAGGGTTTCGGGACAAAAATAGGGTTAGAAGTAGGGGTTTGGGTCTAAATTAGGGTTAGAATTAGGGTTTTTTGTCAAAATTAGGGTTTCGGGTCTAAATTAGTGTTTTGGGTCAAATTTAGGGTTTTGGGTCTAAATTAAGGTTTAAGTCAGAATTAGGGTTTTGGTTCAAAATTAGGGATTTGGGTTAAAAATAGGGTCTTGGGTCAAAATTTTGGTTTTGGGTCCAAATTAAGGTTTTGGGTCAAAATTAGGGTTCAGGGTTTGAATTTGGGTTTTGACAAAAAATAGGGTTTAGGGTCAAAAATTAGGTTTTTGGGTTTGAATTAGTGTTTTGAGTTAAAAACAGGGTTTTGCGACATAAATAGGATTAAAATTAGGGTTTTGCGTCAAATTTGGGGTTTAGGATCAAAATTATGGTTTAGGGCCAAATTTAGGGTTTAGGGTTTGAATTAAGGTTTTGGGTTAAAAATAGGGTTTTGGGTCAAAGTTAGGGTTTTGGGTCAAAATTAGGGCGTTGGGTTATTATTAGGGTTTTGGTTCAAAATTTCGATTTTGGGTCCAAATTAGGGTTTTGGGTTTGAATTAGGGTTTTGAGCTAAAAATAGGGTTTTGGGTAAAAAATAGGGTTAGAATTAGGGATTTGGTCTAAAATTAGGGTTTCGTGTCAAAATTAGGGTTCTGGGTCTAGTTTAGGGTTTGAATTCGGGTTTTGAGTTTAAAATAGGGCTTTGGGTCAAAAATAGGGTTCGAGTTAGGGTTTGAATTAGGGTTTTGGGTCTAAATTAGGGTTTGAATTAGGGATTTGGGTCAAATTTGGGGTTTAGGATCAAAATTAGAGTTTAGGGTCAAAATTAGGGTTTAGGGTTTGAATTAGGCTTTTGGGTTAAAAATAGGGTTTTGGGTCAGAATTAGGGTTTTGGGTCAAAATTAGGGTTTAGGGTTTGAATTAGGGTTTTGAGTAAAAAAAAGGGGTTTTGGGTCTAAATTAGGATCAGAATTAGGGTTTTGGGTCAAAATTAGGGCTTTGGTTTAAAATTAGGGTTCTGGGTTAAATTTAGGGTTTAGGGTTAAATTTAGGGTGTAGGGTCAAAATTTAGGTTTTTGGGTTAAAATTAGGGTTTCAGGTCAAAATTAGGGTTCTGGTTCAAATTTAGGGTTTAGGGTCAAAATTGGGGTTTAGGGTTTGAATTAAGGTTTTGAGTTAAAAATAAGGTTTTGGGACAAAATAGGGTTATAATTAAGGGTTTGGGTCTAAATTAGGGTTAGAATTAGGGTTTTGGGTCAAAATTTGAGTTTTGGGTCAAAATTAAGGTTTAGGAATAAAAAAATGGTTTTGGGACAAAAATAGGGTTAGAATTAGGGTTTTTGGTCTAAATTAGGGTTTGAATTATTGTTTTGTGTTAAAAATAGGATTTTTTGTGTCTAAACTAGGGTTTTGGGTCAAAAATAGTGTTCGAAATAGAGTTTTCGATCAGAATTAGGGTTTTGGGTTAATAGGCTTTGGGTTAAAATTAGGATTATGGAATTTACGGTTCTGGGTTAAATTTAGGGTTTAGCATCAAAATTTAGATTTTTGGGTTAAAATTAGGGTTTCGGGTCAAAATTAGGGTTCTGGGTTAAATTTAGGGTTTTGGGTCAAAATTTGGGTTTAGGGTTTGAATTAGGGTTTTTAGTTAAAAATAGGGTTTTGGGACAAAAATTGGGTTAGGGTTTTGGGTCTAAATTAGGGTTAGGATTTGGGTTTTAGGTCAAAATTTGGGTTTTGGGTCCAAGTTTTGGGACAAAAATAGGGTTAGAATTAGGGTTTTGTGTCTAAATTAGCGTTAGAATTAGGTTTTGGGTCAAATTTAGAGTTTAGGTTCAAAATTAAGGTTTAGGGTCAAAATTAGGGTTTAGGGTTTGAATTAGGGTTTTGGGTTAAAAATAAGGGTTTAGGTCAAAATTAGGGTTTTGGGTCAGAATTAGGGTTTTCGGTCAAAATTAGGGTTTAGGGTCAGAATTAGTGCTTTGTGTTAAAAATAGGGTTCTGGGTCGGGGTTTTGGGTCAAAAATAGGGTTAGAATTAGGGTTTTGGGTTAAACTTGGGGTTCTGGGTCAAATTTAGGGTTTAGGGTCAAAATTAGGGTTTAGGGTTGGAATTAGTGTTTTGGGTCAAAAATACGGTTCGAAATAGGGTTTTGGATCAGAATTAGGGTTTTGGGACAATAGGTCTTGGGTTAAAATTAGGGTTCTGTCTCAAATTTACGATTCTGGGTTAAATTTAGGGTTTAGGGTCAAAATTTAGGGTTTTGGGTCAAAATTAGGGTTTTGGGTTAAATTTTGTGTTTAAGGGCGAATTTTGGGTTTATGGTTTGAATTAGTGTTTTGAGTTAGAAATAGGGTTTTGGGACAAAAATATGGTTAAAGTTAGGGTTTTGGGTCTTAATTAGCGTTAGGATTAGGTTTGGGGTCCAAATTTGGGTTTTGGGTCCAAATTTGGGTTTTGGGTCAAAATGAAGGTTTCGGGTTTTGAGTTAAAATTAGGGTTTTGGGACAAATATATGGTTAGAATTAGGGTTTTGGGTTAGTGTTTTGGGTCAAAATTAGGGTTTAGGGTCAAATTTAGGGTTTAGGGTTTGAATTAGGGTTTTGAGTTTAAAATAGGGTTTTGGTTCAAAAATAGGGTTCGAATTAGAGTTTTGGATCAGAATTAGGGTTTTGGGTCAATAGGCTTTGGGTTAAAATTAGGATTCCGGGTCAAATTTACGGTTCTGGGTTAAATTTAGGGTTTAGCATCAAAATTTAGGGTTTTGGGTTAAAATTAGGGTTTCGGGTCAAAATTACGCTTCTGTGTTAAATTTAGGGTTTAGGGTCAAATTTTGGGTTTAGAGTTTGAATTATGGTTTTGGGTTAAAAATAGGGTTTTGGGACAAAAATAGGGGTAGAATTTGGGTTTGGGTCTAAATTAGGGTTAGGATTAGGGTTTTGGGTCAAAATTTGGGTTTTAGTTCCAAATTTGGGTTTTGGGTCAAAATTATGGTTTCGGGTTTAGAGTTAAAAAGGGTTTTGGGACAAAAATAGGGTTAGAATTAGGGTTTTTGTGTCTAAATTAGGGTTAGAATTAGGTTTTGGGTTAAATTTAGGGTTTAGGATCAAAATTTGGGATTAGGGTCAAAATTAGGGTTTAGGGTTTGAATTATGGTTTTGGGTTAAAAATAGGGTTTTGGGTCTAAATTAGGGTTTTGGGTCACAATTAGGGTTTTCGGTCAAAATTAAGGCTTTGGTTTTGAATTAGGGTTTTAATTTAAAAATAAGGTTTTTGGTCAAAAATAGGGTTAGAATTAGGGATTTGGGTTAAAATTAGGGTGTCGGGTCAAAATTTGGGTTATGGGTTAAATTTATGATTTATGGTCAAAATTTGAGTTGACGCTTTGAATTAGGGTTGAGTTAAAAATAGGGTTTTGGTTTAAAAATAGGGTCAGAATTAGGGATTTGGGTCTAAATTAGGGTTTAGGGTTTTGTGTTAAAAATAAGGTTTTGGGTCTAAATTACGGCCAGAATTAGGGTTTAGGGTTATAATTAGGGTTTAGGGTCAAATTTTGGCTTAAGGGTTTGAATTAGGAATTTGAGTTAAAAATAGGGTTTTGGGACAAAAATAGGGTTAGAATTACGCGTTTGGGTCTAAATTAACGTTAGAATTTGGGTTTTGGGTCTAAATTAGGGTTTGAATTATTGTTTTGGGTTAAAAATAGGGTTTTGGGTCAAAAATAGTGTTCGAAAAAGAGTTTTGGATCAGAATTAGGGTTTTGGGTCAATAAGCTTTGGGTGAAAATTAGGATTATGGAATTAATTTAGGGTGTAGCATTAAAGTTTAGGGTTTGAATTAGGGTTTTAAGTCAGAATTAGGGATTTGGGTTAAAAATAGGGTTTTGGGTCAATTTTGGTTTTGGGTCCAAATTAGGGTTTTGGGTCAAAATTAGGGTTCGGAGTTTGAATTAGGGTTTTGACAAAAAAAAATAGGGTTTTGGGTCTAAATTACGGTTAAAATTAGGGTTTTGGGTTAAAATTAGGGTTCTCGCTCAAATTTAGGGTTTAGGGTCAAAATTTAGGTTTTTGGGTTTGAATTAGTGTTTTGAGTTAAAAATAGGGTTTTGCGACATAAATAGGGTTAGAATTAGGGTTTTGGGTCTAAATTAGGATTAGAATTACGGTTTTCGGTCAAAATTTGGGTTTTGGGTCCAAATTTGGGTTTTGGGTCAAAATTAAGGTTTTGGGTTTTGAATTAAAAAATGGGTTTTGGGACAAAAATAGGGTTAGAATTAGGGTGTTGGGTCTAAATTAGGGTTAGAATTAGGTTTTGGGTCAAATTTAGGGTTTAGGATCAAAATTAGGGTTTAGGGTCAAAATTAGGGTTTAGGGTTTTGGGTTAAAAATAGGGTTTTGGGTCTAAATTAGTGTTTTGGGTTGAAATTAGGGTTTTGGGTCAAAATTAGGGCTTTGGGTTATAATTAGGGTTTTGGGTCAAAATTTCGATTTTGGCTCCAAATTAGGGTTTTGGGTGAAAATTAGGGTTTAGGGTTTGAATTAGGGTTTTGAGTTAAAAATAGGGTTTTGGGTCAAAAATAGGATTAGAATTAGGGATTTGGGTTAAAATTAGGGTTTCGAGTCAAAATTAGGGTTCTGGGTCAAATTTAGGGTTTTGGGTCAAATTTAGGGTTTTGGTTTTTGGGTCTAAATTAGCGCTTTGGGTTAAAATTAGGGTTCTGGGTCTGGGTTTTGGGTCAAAAATAGGGTTAGAATTAGGGTTTTGGGTTAAAATTAGGGTTCTGGATCAAATTTAAGGTTTATGGTCAAAATTAGGGTTTAGGGATTGAATTAGGGTTTCGAGTCAAAATTAGGGTTCTGGATTAGAATTATGGTTTGGGGTCAAAAATATGGTTCGAAATAGGGTTTTGGATCAGAATTAGTGTTTTGGGTAAATAGATTTTGGGTTAAAATTAGGGTTGTGTCAAATTTACAATTGTGGGTTAAATTTAGGGTTTCGGGTCAAAATTAAGGATTTTGGGTTAAAATTAGGGTTTTGGGTCAAAATTAGGGTTTTGGGTTAAATTTTGTGTTTAAGGGTGAATTTTGGGTTTATGGTTTGAATTAGTGTTTTGAGTTAGAAATAGGGTTTTGGGACAAAAATATGGTTAAAATTAGGGTTTTGGGTCTTAATTAGGGTTAGGATTAGGTTTTGGGTCCAAATTTGGGTTTTGGGTCAAAATCAAGGTTTCGGGTTTTGAGTGAAAATAAGGGTTTTGGGACAAAAATATGGTTAGAATTAGGGTTTTGGGTTAGTGTTGTGGGTCAAAATTAGGGTTTGGGGTCAAATTTAGGGTTTAGGGTTTGAATTAGGGTTTTGAGTTTAAAATAGGGTTTTGGTTCAAAAATAGGGTTCGAAATAGAGTTTTGGATCAGAATTAGGGTTTTGGGTCAATAGGCTTTGGGTTAAAATTAGGATTCCGAGTCAAATTTATGGTTCTGGGTTAAATTTAGGGTTTAGCATCAAAATTTAGGGTTTTGGGTTAAAATTAGGGTTTCGGGTCAAAATTACGCTTCTGTGTTAAATTTAGGGTTTAGGGTCAAAATTTGGGTTTAGAGTTTGAATTATGGTTTTGAGTTAAAAATAGGGTTTTGGGACAAAAATAGGGGTAGAATTTGGGTTTGGGTCTAATTAGGGTTAGGATTAGGGATTTGGGTCAAAATTTGGGTTTTAGTTCCAAATTTGGGTTTTGGGTCAAAATTACGGTTTCGGGTTTTGAGTTAAAAAAGGGTTTTGGGACAAAAATAGGGTTAGAATTAGGTTTTGGGTTAAATTTAGGGTTTAGGATCAAAATTTGAGATTAGGGTCAAAATTAGGGTTTAGGGTTTGAATTATGGTTTTGGGTTAAAAATAGGGTTTTGGGTCACAATTTGGGTTTTCAGTCAAAATTAGGGTTTTGGTTTTGGATTAGGGTTTTGATTTAAAAATAGGGTTTTTGGTCAAAAATAGGGTTAGAATTAGTGATTTGGGTTAAAATTAGGGTTTCGGGTCAAAATTAGGGTTATGGGTTAAATTTATGATTTAGGGTCAAAATTTGAATTGACGGTTTGAATTAGGGTTGAGTTAAAAATAGGGTTTTTGTTTAAAAATAGGGTCAGAATTAGGGATTTGGGTCTAAATTAGGGCTTAGGGTTTTGTGTTAAAAATAAGGTTTTGGGTCTAAATTACGGCCAAAATTAGGGTTTAGGGTTATAATTAGGGTTTAGGGTCAAATTTTGGGTTAAGGGTTTGAATTAGGAATTTGAGTTAAAAATAGGGTTTTGGGACAAAAATAGGGTTAGAATTATGCGTTTGGGTCTAAATTAAGGTTAGAATTTGGGTTTTGGGTCTAAATTAGGGTTTGAATTATTGTTTTGAGTTAAAAATAGGGTTTTGGGTCTAACCTAGGGTTTTGGGTCAAAAATAGTGTTCGAAAAAGAGTTTTGGATCATAATTAGGGTTTTGGGTCAATAAGCTTTGGGTGAAAATTAGGATTATGGGATAAATTTAGGGTTTTGCATCAAAGTTTAGGGTTTTGGGTTAAAATTATGGTTCCGGGTCAAAATTAGGGTTCTGGGTTAAATTTAGGGTTTTGGGTCAAAATTTGGGTTTAGGGTTTGAATTAGGGTTTTGAGTTAAAAATAGGGTTTTGGGACAAAAATAGGGTTATAATTAAGGTTTTGGGTCTAAATTGGGGTTAGGATTAGGGTTTTGGGTCAAAATTAAGGTTTCGGGTTTTGAGTTTAAAAAAGGGTTTTGGGACAAAAATAGGGTTAGAATTAGGGTTTTGGGTCTAAATTAGGATTAGAAATAGGTTTTGGGGTCAAATTTTGGGTTTAGGATCAAATTTAGGGTTTAGGGTTTGAATTAGGGTTTTCGGTTAAAATTAGTGTTTCGGGTCAAAATTAGGGTTCAGGGTTAAATTTAGGGCTTTGGGTCAAAATTAGGGATAAGGGTTTGAATTAGGTTTTTGACTTAAAAATGGGATTTTGGGTCAAAAATAGGGTCAGAATTAGGGATTTGGGTTAAAAATTAGGGTTTCGGGTCAAAATTAGGGTTCTGGGTCAAATTTAGGGTTTAGGGTAAAAAATAGGGTTTAGGGTTTGAATTTGGGTTTTGGGTCAAAAATAGTGTTCGAGATAGGGTTTAGGGTTTGAATTAGGGTTTAGAGATTTGGGTTAAAAATTAGGGTTTACGGTTGAGTTAAAAAAAGGGTTTTGGGACAAAAATTGTGTCAGAATTAAGGTTTTGGGTCTAAATTAGGGTTTAGGGTTTGAATTAGGGTTTTGGGTCTAAATTGGGATTTTCGGTCAAAATTTTGGTTTTTGGTCAAAATTAGTGTTTTGAGTAAAAAATAGGGTTTTGGGTCTAAATTAGGGTCAGAATTAGGGTTTTGAGTCAAAATTAGGGTTTTGGGTTGAAATTCAGGTTCTAGGACAAAATTTGGGGTTCTGGGTTAAATTTAGGGTTCTGGGTCAAAATTTAGGTTTTTAGGTTGAGTTTGTGTTTCCGGTCAAAATTAGTGTTCTGGGTTAAATTTAGGGTTTAGGGTCAAAATTTGGGTTTAGGGTTTGAATTAGGGTTTTGAGTTAAAAATACGGTTTTAGGACAAAAATAGGGTTAGAATTAGGGGTTTGGGTCTAAATTAGGGTTAGAATTAAGGTTTGGGGTCAAAATTAGGGTTTCGGGTCAAATTTAGGGTTTTGGGTCTAAATTAGTGTTTTAAGTCAGAATTAGGGCTTTGGGTTAAAAATAGGGTTTTGGGTCAATTTTGGTTTTGGGTCCAAATTAGGGTTTTGGGTCAAAATTAGGGTTCAGGGTTAGAATTAGGGTTTTGACAAAAAAATTGGGTTTTGGATCTAAATTACGGTTAGAATTAGGGTTTTGGGTCAAAAATAGGGCTTTTGGTTAAAATTAGGGTTCTCGCTCAAATTTAGGGTTTAGGGTCAAAATTTAGGTTTTTGGGTTTGAATTAGTGTTGAGTTAAAAATAGGGTTTTGCGACATAAATAGGGTTAGAATTAGGGTTTTGGGTCTAAATTAGGATTAGAATTACGGTTTTCGGTCCAAATTTGGGTTTTGGGTCCAAATTTGGGTTTTGGGTCAAAATTAAGGTTTTGGGTTTTGAATTAAAAAATGGGTTTTGGGACAAAAATAGGGTTAGAATTAGGGTGTTGGGTCTCAATTATGGTTAGAATTAGGTTTTGGGTCAAATTTAGGGTTTAGGATCAAAATTAGGGTTTAGGGTCAAAATTAGGGTTTAGGGTTTGAATTAGGGTTTTGGGTTAAAAATAGGGTTTTGGGTCAAAAATAGGATTAGAATTAAGGATTTGGGTTAAAATTAGGGTTTCGAGGCAAAATTAGGGTACTGGGTCAAATTTAGGGTTTTGGGTCAAATTAGGGTTTTGGTTTTTGGGTCTAAATTAGCACTTTGGGTTAAAATTAGGTTTCGGTCCTGGGTTTTGGGTCAAAAATAGGGTTAGAATTAGGGTTTTGGGTTATAATTAGGGTTCTGGATCAAATTTAAGGTTTATTGTCAAAATTAGGGTTTAGGGATTGAATTAGGGTTTTGGGTCAAAAATAGGGTTCAAAATAGGGTTTTGGATCAGAATTAGGGTTTTGGGTTAAAATTAGGGTTGTGTCAAATTACGGTTCTGAGTTAAATTAAGGGTGTAGGGTCAAAATTTAGGATTTTGGGTTAAAATTAATGTTTCGGGTCAAAATTAGGGTTCTGGGTTAAATTTTGTGTTTTTGGTCAAATTTTGGGTTTAGGGTTTGAATTAGGATTTTGAGTAAGCAATAGGGTTTTGGGGAAAAAATAGGGTTAAAATTAGGGTTTTGGGTCTTAATTAGGGTTAGGATTAGGGTTTTGGGTCCAAATTTGGGTTTTGGGTCCAAATTAAGGTTTCGTGTTTTGAGTTAAAATTAGGGTTTTGGGACCAAAATAGGGTTAGAATTAGGGTTTTTGGGTTAGTGTTTTCGGTCAAAATTAGGGTTTAGGGTCAAATTTAGGGTTTAGGGTTTAGGGTTTGAATTAGGGTTTTCAGTTTAAAATAGGGTTTTGGTTCAAAAATAGGGTTCGAAATAGAGTTTTGATTCAGAATTAGGGTTTTGGGTCAATAGGCTTTGGGTTAAAATTGGGATTCCGGGTCAAATTTATGGTTCTGGGTTAAATTTAGGGTTTAGCATCAAAATTTAGGGTTTTGGTTTAAAAGTAGGGTTTCGGGTCAAAATTACGCTTCTGTGTTAAATTTAGGGTTTAGGGTCAAAAATTGGGTTTAGAGTTTGAATTAGGGTTTTGAGTTACAAATAGGGTTTTGGGACAAAAATAGGGTTAGAATTAGGGTTTTGGGTCTAAATTAGGGTTAGGATTAGGGCTTTGGGTCAAAATTTGGGTTTTAGTTCCAAATTTGGGTTTTGGGTCAAAATTACGATTTCGGGTTTTGAGTTAAAAAAAGGGTTTTGGGACAAAAATAGGGTTAGAATTAGGGTTTTGTGTCTAAATTAGGGTTAGAATTAGGTTTTGGGTTAAATTTAGGGTTTAGGATCAAAATCAGGGTTTAGGGGCAAAATTAGGGTTTAGGGTTTGAATTATGGTTTTGGGTTAAAAATAGGGTTTTGGGTCTAAATTAGGGTTTTGGGTTAGAATTAGGGTTTTCAGTCAAAATTACGGCTTTGGGTCAAAAATTAGGGTTTAGGGTTTGAATTAGGGTTTTGATTTAAAAATAGGGTTTTGGGTCAAAAATAGGGTTAGAATTAGGGATTTGGGTTAAAATTAGGGTTTCAGATCAAAATTTGGGTTCTAGGTTAAATTTAAGATTTAGGGTCAAAATTTGTGTTGGCGGTTTGAATTAGGGTTGAGTTAAAAATAGGGTTTTGGGATAAAAATAGGGTCAGAATTAAGGATTTGGTTCTAAATTAGGGTTAGAATTAGGGTTTAGGGTTTTGTGTTAAAAATAGGGTTTTGGGTCTAAATTAGGGTCAGAATTAGGGTTTAGGGTTATAATTAGGGGTTAGCGTCTAATTTTGGGTTTAGGGTTTGAATTAGGATTTTGAGTTAAAATTAGGGTTTTGTGACAAAAATAGGGTTAGCATTAAGCATTTGGGTCTAAATTATGGTTAGACTTCGGGTTTTGGGTCAAAATTAGGGTTTCAGTTGTAAATTAGGGTTTTTGGTCAAATTTAGGGTTTTGGGTCTAAATTAGGGTTTTAAGTCAGAATTAGGGTTTTGGGTCTAAATTAGGGTTTTAAGCTCGTAATTAGGGTTTTGGGACAAAAGTAGGGCTTTTGGTTAAAATTAGGGTTCTCGCTCAAATTTATGGTTCTGGGTTAAATTTAGGGTTTAGGGTCAAAATTTAGGTTTTAGTGTTTGAATTAGTTTTTTGAGTTAAAAATAGTGTTTTGGGACATAAATTGGGTTAGAATTAGGGTTTTGGGTCTTAATTAGGGTTCAGGGTTTGAATTAGGGTTTTGTGTCCAAATTTGGGTTTTGGGTTTAAATTAAGGTTTCGGGTTTGAATTAGGGCTTTGGGTTAAAATTAGGGTTCTGAGACAGGGTTAGAATTAGGGTTTTGGGTCAAATTTAGGGTTTAGGATCAAAATCAGGGTTTAGGGTCTAAATTAGGGTTTAGGGTTTGAATTAGGGTTTTGGATTAAAAATAGGATTTTCATTCGAATTAGGGTTTTGGGTCAAAATTAGGGCTTTGGGTTATAATTAGGGTTTTGGGTCAAAATTTCGATTTTGGGTCCAAATTAGGGTTTAGGGTTTGAATTTGGGTTTTGAGTAAAAAAAAGGGATTTGGGTCTAAATTAGGGACAGAATTTTGGTTTTGGGTCAAAATTAGGGCTTTGGTATTAAATTAGGGTTCTGGGTTAAATTTAGTGTTTAGGGTTAAAATTTAGGTTTTTGGGTTAAAATTAGGGTTTCGGGTCAAAATTAGGGTTCTGGTTCAAATTTATAGTTTAGGGTCAAAATTAGGGTTTAGGGTTTGAATTAGAGTTTTGAGTTAAAATTAGGGTTTTGGGCCAAAAATAGGGATAGAATTAGGGTTTTGGGTCAAAATTTGAGTTTTGGGTCAAAATTAAGGTTTAGGGTTGAGTTAAAAAAATGGTTTTGGGACAAAAATAGGGTTAGAATTAGGGTTTTGGGTCTAAATTAGGGTTTGAATTGTGGTTTTGAGTTAAAAATAGGGTTTTGGGTCTAAACTTGGGTTTTGGGTCAAAATTTGGGTTTTGAGTTAAAATTAGGGTTTAGGGTTTGAAATAGGGTTTTGAGTTAAAAATAGGGTTTTGGATCAAAAATAGGGTTAGAATTAGGGTTCTAGGTCAAATTTA
>JAUPTC010000011.1:3559542-3580036 GCA_030762895.1 Sophora flavescens | reverse complement strand
TAAATTTGACCCTAAACCCTAAATTTAACCCAAAGCCTACCCTAATTTTGACCCGAAACCCTAATTTTTACCCAAAACCCTAAATTTTGATGCTAAACCATAAATTTGACCCATAAACCTAATTTTAACCCAAAGCCTTTTGACCCAAAACCCTAATTATGATCCAAAACTCTATTTCTAACCCTATTTTCGAACCAAAACCCTATTTTAAACTCAAAACCCTAATTCAAACCCTATACCCTAATTTTGACCCTAAACCCTAATTTAGGCCCAAAACCATAATTCTAACCCTATTTTTGTCCCAAAACCATTTTTTAACTCTAAACCCTAAACCTTAATTTTGACCCAAAACTCAAATTTTGACCCAAAACCCTAATTCTAACCCTAATTTAGACCCAGACCCCTAATTTTAACGTTATTTTTGTCCCAAAACCCTATTTTTAACTCAACCCTAATTCAAACCCTAAACCCTAATTTTGACACTAAACCCTAAATTTCACCCAGCACCCTAATTTTGACCCGAAACCCTAACTTTTACCCAAAACCCTAAATTTTGATGCTAAACCCTAAATTTAACCCAGAACCGTAAATTTGACCCATAAAACTAATTTTAACCCGAAGCCTATTAACCCACAACCCTAATTATGATCCTAAACTCTATTTCGAACCCTATTTATGAACCAAAACCCTATTTTAAACTGAAACCCTAATTACAACCCTAAACCCTAATTTTGACCCAAAACCCTAATTCAAACCCTAAACCCTAATTTTGACCCAAAACCCTAATTATAACCCAAAACCCTAATTCTAACCCAAAACCCTATTTTTAACCCAAAACCCTAATTCAAACGCTAAACCCTAATTTTGACACTAAACCCTAATTTTTATCCTAAACCCTAAATTTGACCCAGAACCCAAATTCTAACCCTAATTTAGACCCAAAACCTGTCCTAGAACCCTAATTTTAACCGAAAGCCCTAAATTTGACCCAGAACCGAATTTTGACACGAAACCCTAATTTTAACCCGAATCCCTAATTCTAACCCTATTTTTGACCCAAAACCCTTTTTTAAACTCAAAACCCTAATTCAAACCCTAAACCCTAATTTGGACCCAAAACCCTAATTTGGACCCAAAACCGAAACTTTGACCCAAAACCCTAATTTTGACCCTAAGCACTAATCTTGACCGAAAACCCTAATTCTGACCCAAAACCCTAATTCAAACCCTAAACCTTAATTTTGATTCAAAACCTAATTTAAACCCAAAACAAATATTTTTGACCCTAAACCCTAAATTTGAAGCAGAACCATAATTTTGACCCGAAACCCTATTTTTAACCCCAAACCCTAATTCTAACCCTATTTTTAACTCAAAACCTTAATTCAAACCCTAAAACAAATTTTGACCCAAAGCCATAAATTTAACACAGAACCCTAATTTTGTCCCGAAACCCTAATTTTAACCCAAAACCCTAATTCAAACCCTCAACCCTAATTTTGATCCTAATTTTGATCCTAAACGCTAAGTTTGAAACAAAACCTAATTCTAACCCTAATTTAGACCCAAAACCCTAATTCTAACCCTATTTTTGTCCCTAAACCTTTTTTTAACTCAAAACCCGAAACCTTAATTTTGACCCAAAACCCTAATCTTAACCCAAATTTAGACCCAAAACCCTATTTCCTTTTTTTTTAACCAAAATGGGGTGCGAAGGCATCACTGTGGAGACTTGACATCCCAACTATGTTGGCACCCCAAGCCCCACCAATCACTTGCAGCACACCACAAATTTATTAAAAAGGAGAAAACAGTACAAAGCATGGGGGGACAACACCAAAACCCATGAAAGAAACGGAGTTATTTAAACCTATAATTAGGCAGACAAATCCTATTCCGGAAGAAGTCTTGTAAAATAAAACTAGGACCTAAATTCCACCAGACAAACCCCTGGGAAAGAATGCCATAATTTGCTAATTTGTTAGAGCAGGAATTTCCCTCTCTAAGAATGTGTGAGCAACGAAAATGCATTTCCTTAGTTAAGCTCAGGCAATTCATCCACCTATTACGAAGAGGCCAAGGAACCAACTTTGGGTTGGAGAAAGATTCCACTGCCAATTTTGAGTCACACTCAAGCCAAAGCTTGCGCCAATTCTTCTTATGTGCCAATTCAATGGAGAGAATGGCGCCCATGATCTCAGCAGAAAAAGCATCAGATATTCCAATATGATAGGAAAAACAACCCAGAATGGCTGAGCTGCTGTCCCTAAAAATACCACCACAAGCCACTTCCCAGGGGAAACCCTCTGGCTGCACTGTCAACCGTTAGCCTTAACCCAACCCATTTTTGGAGGATACCAAAAAATCTCCTTAATCACTGGAGCTCGAATGGGCTTACCAATAACCTGGAAGTGCTTTAAAATAATGAAATCCTCAATGGAAGAAGACATGGAACCTGAAGAAGAATTTCTAGATAAAGCCACGTTAGCCCGGACCAAATTCAAAGAAGCATCAAAAGATATTACCTTCCCTTCAAATTTAAGTTGGTTTCTACAAAACCAAATGCCCCCAATAACGTTTACAATTGCAGAGACAATGATGTCTCTGACTTGAGAACTCCATTTTTGCCAAAACCGAAAGGACAGGTTTGGATTGAAGAGGTATCAATAGGCATGTTCAACACATAACTAAGCTGTGCGAACCGAAGAGCAAATCTGCAACCAAAAAATAGGTGATCTGAAGTTTCATAATCCAGGCAACACAAACTGCAAATGGAAACCACATGACATCCACGAGACCAGAGCTTATCCTCAGTTGGGACCTTATTATGAATGAGGCGCCAGATGAGGAAAGATTTGGATGGAGGAATAGAAGTGGACCAAAACCCTATTTTTAACTCAAAACCCTAATTCAAACCCTAAATCCTAAATTTGACCCTAAATCCTAAACCAAAACCCTAATTCTAACCCTATTTTTGTCCCAAAACACTATTTTTAACTCAAAACCCGAAACCTTAATTTTGACCCAAAACACAAATTTTGACACAAAACCCTAATCCTAACCCTAATTTAGACCCAAAACCCTAATTCTAACCCTATTGTTCTCCCAAAAACCTAAACCAAAATCTGACCCAAAGCCCTAAATTTAACCCAGAACCCTAATTTTGAACCGAAACCCTAATTTTAACCCAAAAACCTAATTCAAACCCTATACCCTAATTTTTAATTTGACACAAAACCCTAATCCTAACCCAAATTTAGACCCAAAACCCTAATTCTAACAATATTATTGTCCCAAAACCCTTTTTTAACTCAAAACCCTAATTCAAACCCTAAACCCTAAATTTAACCCAGCACCCTAATTTTGACCCGAAACCCTAATTTTTACCCAAAACCCTAAATTTTGATGCTAAACCATAAATTTGACCCATAAACCTAATTTTAACCCAAAGCCTTTTGACCTAAAACCCTAATTATGGTCCAAAACTCTATTTCTAACCCTATTTTCGAACCAAAACCCTATTTTAAACACAAAACCCTAATTCAAACCCTATACCCTAATTTTGACCCTAGACCCTAATTTAGTCCCAAAACGATAATTCTATCCCTATTTTTGTCCCAAAACCATTTTTTAACCTAAACCCTAAACCTTAATTTTGACCCAAAACTCAAATTTTGACCCAAAACCCTAATTTAGACCCAGACCCCTAATTTTAACGTTATTTTTGTCCCAAAACCCTATTTTTAACTCAAAACCCTAATTCAAACCCTAAACCCTAATTTTGACCCTAAACCCTAAATTTCACCCAGCACCCTAATTTTGACCCGAAACCATAATTTTTACCCAAAACCCAAAATTTTGATGCTAAACCCTAAATTTAACCCAGAACCGTAAATTTGACCCATAAACCTAATTTTAACCCGAAGCCTATTAACCTAAAACCCTAATTATGATCCAAAACTCTATTTTGAACCCTATTTATGAACCAAAACCCTATTTTAAACTCAAACCCTAATTACAACCCTAAAACCTAATTTTGACCCAAAACCCTAATTATAACCCAAAACCCTAATTCTAACCCTATTTTTGTCCCAAAACCATTTTTTTAACTCTGAACCCTAAACCTTAATTTTGACCCAAAACCCTAATTCTAACCCGATTTTTATCCCAAAACCCTATTTTTAACTCAAAACCCTAATTCAAACCCTAAACCCTAATTTTGACCCTAAACCCTAAATTTGAACCAGAACCCTAATTTTGACCCGAAACCCTAATTTTAACCCAAAAACCTAAATTTTGACCCTAAACACTAAATTTAGCCCAGAACCCTAATTTCAACCCAAAGCCCTAATTTTGACCCAAAACCATTTTTTTTTACTCAAAACCCTAATTCAAACCCTAAACCCTAATTCTGACCCAAAACCCTAATTATAACCCAAAACCCTAATTCTGACCCAAAACCCTATTTTTAACCCAAAACCCCTATTCAAACCCAAAACCCTAATTTTGACCCTAAACCCTAATTTTGACCCAAAACCCAAATTCTAACCCTAATTTAGACCCAAAACCCTGTCCTAGAACCCTAATTTTAATCGAAAGCCCTAAATTTGACCCAGAACCGAATTTTGAGACCAAACCTTTTTTAACCCAAATCCCTAATTCTAACCCTATTTTTGACCCAAAACCCTTTTTTAAACTCAAAACCCTAATTCAAACCCTAAACCCTAATCTTGACCCAAAACCCTAATTTGGACCCAAAACCCTAATTTTGACCCTAAGCCCTAATCTCGACCGATAACCCTAATTCTGACCCAAAACCATAATTCAAACCCTAAACCCTAATTTTGATTCAAAACCCTGATTCAAACCTAAAACAAATATTTTTGATCCTAAACCCTAAATTTGACCCATAACCCTAATTTTGACCCGAAACCCTAATTTTAACCCAAGAACCTAAATTTTGACCCTAAACACTAAATTTAGCCCAGAACCCTAATTTCAACCCTAAGCCCTAATCTCGACAGAAAACCCTAATTCTGACCCAAAAACCCTAATTCAAACCCTAAACCCTAACTTTGATTCAAAACCCTAATTCAAACCTAAAACAAATATTTTTGATCCTAACCCCTAAATTTGACCCAGAACCCTAATTTTGACCCGAAACCCTATTTTTAACCGAAACACCTAATTCTAACCCTATTTTTAACTCAAACCCTTAATTCAAACCCTAAACCAAATTTTGACCCAAAGCCCTAAATTTAACCCAGAACCCTAATTATGTCCCGAAACCCTAATTTTAACCCAAAACCCTAATTCAAACCCTCAACCCTAATTTTCACCCTAATTTTGATCCTAAATGCTAAGTTTGAAACAAAGCCTAATTCTAACCCTAATTTAGACCCAAAACCCTAATTCTAACCCTATTTTTATCCCAAAACCCTTTTTTTAACTCAACCCGAAACCTTAAATTTGACCCAAAACCCAAATTTTGACCCAAAATCCTAATCTTAACCCAAATTTAGTCCCAAAACCCTATTTCTAACCCTATTTTTGTCCCAAAACCCTATTTTTAACTCTAAACCCTAATTCAAACCCTAAATCCTAAATTGGAGCCTAAATCCTAAACCAAAACCCTAATTGTAACCCTATTTTTGTCCCAAAACACTATTTTTAACTCAAAACCCGACACCTTAATTTTGACTCAAAACACAAATTTTGACACAAAACCCTAATCCTAACCCTAATTTACACCCGAAACCCTAATTCTAACCCTATTGTTCTCCCAAAACCCTATTTCAAACCCTAAACCAAAATCTGACCCAAAGCCCTAAATTTAACCCAGAACCCTAATTTTGACCCGAAACCCTAATTTCAACCCAAAACCCTAATTCAAACCCTAAACCCTAATTTTGAATTTGACACAAAACCTAATTCTAACCCTAATTTAGACACAAAACCCTAATTCTAACCCTAATTTAACATCATGCCCAACCACATCCCAGAATCTCTGATAGAAAAAGGCTCCAAAACCATCAGGCCCTGGGGCGCCATTAACATTCATGGAGAAAACTGCATTTTTGACTTCCTCCAAAGAGGGCAGATTGGTCAGCATAATGTTGTCCTCAAGGCTCACTGCAGGAGATATGACTTGCTCAATCAAACCGTTATCACTGCAGTTGTTCTCAGAGGCAAACAGCGAAGTGTAGTATTCACAAACATGAGATTCTATATCCTCTGTTCTATCCAGAATCAAACCATCCTTTTTCAACACGGACATTTTCTTGGTTGTATTTCTGAATTTAGTAACCTTATGGAAGAAGGACGTGTTTCTGTCACCATGGGAGTGCCAATCAATTCTGGATTTTTCTCTCCAGAATTCCTCCTGAAATGAAAGAGCAAGACTTAACTCCATTTGGGCAGCTTTTTCCTGCTCAGATCTGTCATCAGAGAAGCCAAGCACAGAGGTTTGCTCTTGAATTCTGTCCACGGCCTGTTGAGCCTTGCTAACCCTGTCATGAACATTGCCAAACACATCTTTGTTCCAAACCTTCAACTTATGTTTAAGATGCTTTAATTTTTCAGAAAGAATGTACATTGGGCAACCAACCACATGCAACTTCCAAGCTTCCGATACAATACCACTGCAGTCCTGATGTTGAGCCCACATTCTGAGGAATTTGAATGACGAGCTGTAAGAGTTGGCTGCTGTTTCCAGGGATAAAAGGATTGGAAAATGATCAGATTTGCTTCTAGTTAAGGTGCAGCAAGAGTCGCTTGTCCAAGAATCCAACCAAGCATCATTGCAAACCACTCTATCCAACCGCTTTTCTGTGAGGTTGTTACCCATTCTTCCATTGGACCAGGTGTATAAGGAACCTCTTGTAGGCAGATGAGAGAGGCTATGAGCATCAGACCAATCTTTGAAATCATTGCAAGAAATTTGAGACGAAGCATATCTGCCTCTATGCTCATGATTTCCTAAAATGGCATTGAAGTCACCAATGAAGCACCAAGAGCCTGGGTGGTTATCCTGCAACAAATTTAACTCATTCCACAAAATCATACGGGAAAGATAATTAGTGGCCGCATAAACAGCAGAGCAATATAACAAGCGATTCTCCCAATTGATAGAAAAAAAGACATGCTGAGTAGATCTACTAATAACTGTCGGAGAAATGTTTTCCTGGCAAATGCACCAAAGATTTGGATCCAAATTATCTCTATCATTAACAGCAAAAACTTTAAGATGCAAGCTACTGAAAAATCTTCTAAGAAATTGATCAATCCTAATCCATGGTTCAGCAATGAAAAGAAATTCTGGTTTATTCACAAGAAGCAACCTTTTAAGAACTAACCTAGTGTCTAGGTTGGCAACGCCTCTAGCGTTCCAATAAAGCATCTTCATTAGGCAAAGTTATGAGGTCCAGCCCTATGACGGGCTTTAAGACGATCCTTCTTCAAATTCTGGTTAGCCTTTTTCTTAAGTTTCTTATTTTGAGATTTGCTTAGGACCACTGTAAAATTCTGATTGTCCGCCAGATATTTAACCGCTCGGGAGTCATCATGAACCAAAGAAAAGTTTGGAGGGTTAACCCCGTCTTCCTCCTCGTCCATTTGATCACTCCATAATCTGCCAACAGTCCTCAAGTCCTGAGCCACATTCTGATTTGAAATCTGGTTGTCAATTGCAATAGGAGTTTGCAAAACAGAATCTTGTAATGCAGCAGAGGCAGAATTCCTAATGACAGAAATATTTCAGTTGTCCGAAGATTGGAGAGAGTCTTCCACCACAGTACCAACCACAGAGGCAGAAACAGAATTTACTGCACCAATTGGAGATTCCAAAACGCCATTCTGAAGTAGTTGTTGTTCTGAGATAAATTCCACAACAACCACTGGCTGTTGGATCAGATTAATGTCAGGCGCTAAAACAAAACCAGCCAGGGGGTTCACATCAGTTACAGCGATCCGCTCAAATTCTGGATGGAGATCCGGGCATTTTGCAGAAACAGATTCAACATTATTAGCCGTAGCAACTGGATTGACAATACCTTGGGCTGCAGGTTGGTGATCCAGAAATTCTGCAGAAACAGAATCTTCATTGTTAGCCAAGGCAATCAGATTAGGAACACCTTCTGGATCCAATGTTGCAGCAACGCCATTGTTGACAAGGGGTTGATGCTGAGAGTTAATCACAGCAGTGTTCTGATCAGTGTTCTTAGGCACATAAGTCTTGCGTGAATTTCTCACTGGTGGGCGATCATAATTCATTCCCGTGTTACTGCCATTCATCCGTTTGCAATTAGAGAGAGAATGACCAACGTTCTGGCAGAAAGTACAAAAAGCAGGGAGCCTTTCGTATTCTATATTGACAACAAAATCATGTTCCTCCCTCTCCACAATTACATGACTGTGCAGTTTTGCCTTTAGATCAATATCAACTAGTACCCTTGCAAAGTGGCCGAAAGTCTTCTTGCTCGTGGCTTCGTCGATACTGATAGGAATTCCCAAACCACCCGCAATTGCAAAAATAATCTTCGGTCTCCAGTATTCTTGAGGCAGCCCAAAGATGCGGACCCAACACTGTGCAGAGGATTGCTTTTGATTGTACGGGTTGAAATCTGGTGTCTAAGAGGACAAACGCAGAATCCCCGGATTGAGATTCCATTGACCAATTGCCCAGACACTACGGAGGTCCTCTGCAGAAGCGAAAGAAAATTCATAAAATCCTTTTCCTAGGGAGATCATTGCCCATTGATTCAAAGGTTTCCACAGGGCTGATAACTTGGCTCTCAATTCATTCACCTTGATTGGCTACTCACCTTTGGAGAGGATTAGACGGCCATGTAGATGGTTTTTGCAACTTTCTAAACCGGCTTTATATCCCTCCTCTGGGATTTTGATTGAAACAGTTTCACCCTTTAGTCGGGGACGAGGGAGTTGGCTATAGGGGAAATCACAAGCGTTGTAAAGATCCTGGGCAAAAGTTTTCCTTTGAGAGGGGGCTGTGTGCGAAGGAGATTGGGACGCCTCCAAGGCCAGAAAACTCCATGGGCAGATGGCTTGAGGCGCGACAGCCATGGATCATACAGAAGTTTTGTGGATGACGGCTAAACCATAGCAGACACACTCATGAGCGCTCCCCCCAATAAATCAACCCAATTTTTGTCCCAAAAGTATTTTTTTTAACTCTAAACCCTAAACCTTAATTTTGACCCAAAACCCTAATTCTAACCCGATTTTTATCCCAAAACCCTATTTTTAACTCAAAACCCTAATTCAAACCATCAACCCTAATTTTGACCCTAAACCCTAAATTTTAACCAGAACCCTAATTTTGACACGAAACCCTAATTTTAACCCAAAAACCTAAATTTTGACCCTAAACCCTAAATTTAACCCAGAACCCTAATTTCAACCCAAAGCCCTAATTTTGACCCAAAACCCTAATTCTGACCCTAATTTAGACCCAAAACCCTTTTTTTTACTCAAAACCCTAATTCAAACCCTAAACCCTCATTTTGACCCAAAACCCTAATTATAACCCAAAACCCTAATTCTGACCCAAAACCCTATTTTTAACCCTAAACCCTAATTTTGACCCTAAACCCTAATTTTTATCCTAAACCCTAAATTTGACCCAAAACCCTAATTCTAACCCTAATTTAGACCCAAAACCCTGTCCTAGAACCCTAATTTTAACCGAAAGCCCTAAATTTGACCCAGAACCGAATTTTGACACGAAACCCTAATTTTAACCCAAATCCCTAATTCTAACCCTATTTTTGACCCAAAACCCTTTTTTAAACTCAAAACCCTAATTGAAACCCTAAACCCTAATTTGGACCCAAAACCAAAATTTTGACCCAAAACCCTAATTTTGACCCTAAGCCCTAATCTTGACCGAAAACCCTAATTCTGACCCAAAACCCTAATTCAAACCCTAAACCCTAATTTTGATTCAAAACCCTAATTCAAACCCAAAACAAATATTTTTGACCCTAAACCCTAAATTTGACCCGCAACCCTAATTTTGACCCGAAACCCTATTTTTAACCCAAAACCCAAATTCTAACCATATTTTTGACCCAAAACCCTATTTTTAACTAAATGTGGTGGTTTTTAACTAAAAACTTTAACTCAAACCCTAAACCAAATTTTGACCCAAAGCCCTAAATTTAACCCAGAACCCTAATTTTGACCCCAAACCCTAATTTTAACCCCAAACCCTAAACCCTAATTTTGATCCTAAACGCTAAGTTTGAAACAAAGCCTAATTCTAACCCTAATTTAGACCCAAAACCCTAATTCTAACCCTGTTTTTGTCCCAACACCCTTTTTTTAACTCAAACCCCGAAACCTTAATTTTGACCCAAAACCCAAAATATGACCCAAAACCATAATCTTAAACCAAATTTAGACCCAAAACCCTATTTCTAACCCTATTGTGTCCCAAAACCCTATTTTTAACTCAAAACCCTAATTCAAACGCTAAATCCTAAATTTGACCCTAAATCCTAAACCAAAACCCTAAATCTAACCCTATTTTTGTCCCAAAACACTACTTTTAACCCAAAACCCGAAACCTTAATTTTGACCCAAAATACAAATTTTGACACAAAACCCTAATCCTAACCCTAATTTAGACCCAAAACCCAAATTCTAACCCTATTGTTCTCCCAAAACCCTATTTCAAACCCTAAACCAAAATTTGACCCAAAGCCCTAAATTTAACCCAGATCCCTAATTTTGACCCGAAACCCTAATTTTAACCCAAAACCCTAATTCAAACCCTAAACCCTAATTTTGAATTTGAAACAAAACCTAATTCTAACCCTAATTTAGACCCAAAACCCTAATTCTAACCCTATTATTGTCCCAAAACCCTTAACCCTAAACCCGAAACCTTAATTTTGACACAAAACCCAAATTTGACCCAAAACCCTAATCCTAACCCAAATTTAGACCCAAAACCCTAAATCTAACCCTAATTTTGTCCCAAAACCCATTTTTAAACTCAAAACCCTAATTCAAACCCTAAACCCAAATTTGACCCTAAACCCGAAATTTAACCCAGCACCCTAATTTTGACTCGAAACCCTAATTTTTACCCAAAACCCTAAATTTTGATGCTAAACACTAAATTTAACCCCGAACCATAAATTTGACCCATAAACCTAATTTTAACCGAAAGCCTTTTGACCCAAAACCCTAATTCTGATCCAAAACTCTATTTTTAACCCTATTTTCGAACCAACACCCTATTTTAAACTCAAAACCCTAATTCAAACCTAATACCCTAATTTTTACCCTAAACCCTAATTTAGTCCCAAACCCCTAATTCTCACCCTATTATTGTCCCAAAACCATTTTTAACTCAAAACCCGAAACCTTAATTTTGACCCAAAACCCAAATTTTGACCCAAAACCCTAATCTTAACCCAAATTTAGACCCAAAACCCTATTTCTAACCCTATTTTTGTCCTAAAACCCTATTTTTAACTCAAAACCCTAATTCAAACCCTAAATCCTAAATTTGACCCTAAATCCTACATGAAAACCCTAATTCTAACCCTATTTTTGTCCCAAAACACTATTTTTAACTCAAAACCTGAAACCTTAATTTTGACCAAAAACACAAATTTTGACACAAAACCCTAATCCAAACCCTAATTTAAACCCAAAACCCTAATTCTAACCCTATTGTTCTCCCAAAACCCTATTTCAAACCCTAAACCAAAATTTGACCCAAAACCCTAAATTTAACCCAGAACCATAATTTTGACTTGAAACCCTAATTTTAATTCAAAACCCTAATTCAATCCCAAAACCCTAATTTTGAATTTGACACAAAACCTAATTATAACCCTAATTTAGACCCAAAACCCTAATTCTAACCCTATTATTGTCCCAAAACCCTTTTTTTAACTCAAAACCCGAAACCTTAATTTTGACCCAAAACCCAAATTTGACCCAAAACCCTAATCCTAACCCAAATTTAGACCCAAAACCCTAATTCTAACCCAATTTTTGTCCCAAAACCCTTTTTTTAACTCAAAACCCTAATTCAAACCCTAAACCCAAATTTGACCATAAACCCTAAATTTAACCCAGCACCCTAATTTTGACCTGAAACCCTAATTTTTACCCAAAACCCTAAATTTTGATGCTAAAACCTAAATTTAACCCAGAACCGTAAATTTGACCCATAAACCTAATTTTAACCCAAAGCCTTTGGACCCAAAACCCTAATTCTGATCCAAAACTCTATTTCTAACCCTATTTTCGAACCAAAACCCTATTTTAAACTCAAAACCCTAATTCAAACCCTATACCCTAATTTTGACCCTAAACCTTTATTTAGTCCCAAAACCCTAATTCTAAACCTATTTTTGTCCCAAAAACATTTTTTAACTCTAAACCCTAAACCTTAATTTTGACCCAAAACTCAAATTTTGACCCAAAACCCTAATTCTAACCCTAATTTAGACCCAACCCCCTAATTTTAACGTTATTTTTGTCCCAAAACCCTATTTTTAACTCAAACCCCTAATTCAAACCCTAAACCCTAATTTTGACCCTAAACCCTGAATTTGAACCAGAACCCCAATTTTGACCCGAAACCCTAATTTTAACCCAAAAACCTAAATTTTGACCATAAACCCTAAATTTAACCTAGAACCCTAATTTCAACCCAAAGCCCTAATTTTGACCCAAAACCCTAATTTAGACCCAAAACCCTTTTTTTTACTCAAAACCCTAATTCAAACCCTAAACCCTAATTTTGACCCAAAACCCTAATTATAACCCAAAACCCTAATTCTGACCCAAAACCCTATTTTTAACCCAAAACCCTAATTCAAACCCTAAACCCTAATTTTGACCCTAAACCCTAAATTTGACCCAGAACCCTAATTTTGACCTGAAACCCAATTTTTAACCCAAAACCCTAATTCTAACCCTATTTTTGACCCAAAACCCTATTTTTAAGACAAGACCTTAATTCAAAGCCTAAACCAAATTTTGACCCAAAGCCCTAAATTTAACCCAGAACCCTAATTTTGAACCGAAACCCTAATTTTAACCCAAAACCATAATTCAAACCCTAAACCCTAATTTTGACCCTAATTTTGATCCTAAATGCTAAGTTTGAAACAAAGCCTAATTCTAACCCTAATTTAGACCCAAAACCCTAATTCTAACCCTATTTTTGTCCCAACACCCTTTTTTTAACTCAAAACCCGAAACCTTAATTTTGAACCAAAACCCTAATCTTAACCCAAATTTAGACCCAACACCCTATTTCTAACCCTATTTTTAACTCAAAACCCTAATTCAAACCCTAAATCCTAAATTTGACCCTAAATCCTAAATTAAAACCCTAATTCTAACCCTATTTTTGTCCCAAAACACTATTTTTAACTCAAAACCCGAAACCTTAATTTTGACCCAAAACACAAATTTTGACACAAAACCCTAATCCTAACCCTAATTTAGACCCAAAACCCTAATTCTAACCCTATTGTTCTCCCAAAACCCTATTTCAAACCCTAAACCAAAATTTGACCCAAAACCCTAAATTTAACCCAGAACCCTAATTTTGACCTGAAACCCTAATTTTAATTCAAAACCCTAATTCAATCCCTAAACCCTAATTTTGAATTTGACACAAAACCTAATTCTAACCCTAATTTAGACCCAAAACCCTAATTCTAACCCTATTATTGTCCCAAAACCCTTTTTTTAACTCAAAACCCGAAACCTTAATTTTGACCCAAAACCCAAATTTGACCCAAAACCCTAATCCTAACCCAAATTTAGACCCAAAACCCTAATTCTA
Source organism: Sophora flavescens (assembly GCA_030762895.1). Taxonomy (NCBI): domain Eukaryota; kingdom Viridiplantae; phylum Streptophyta; class Magnoliopsida; order Fabales; family Fabaceae; genus Sophora; species Sophora flavescens. Next base: position 3,566,196 of record JAUPTC010000011.1, on the reverse strand, counting down.
ACCCAATTTTTGTCCCAAAACCCTTTTTTTAACTCAAAACCCTAATTCAAACCCTAAACCCAAATTTGACCATAAACCCTAAATTTAACCCAGCACCATAATTTTGACCTGAAACCCTAATTTTTACCCAAAACCCTAAATTTTGATGCTAAAACCTAAATTTAACCCAGAACCGTAAATTTGACCCTTAAACCTAATTTTAACCCAATGCCTTTGGACCCAAAACCCTAATTCTGATCCAAAACTCTATTTCTAACCCTATTTTCGAACCAAAACCCTATTTTAAACTTAAAACCCTAATTCAAACCCTATACCCTAATTTTGACCCTAAACCTTTATTTAGTCCCAAAACCCTAATTCTAAACCTATTTTTGTCCCAAAAACATTTTTTAACTCTAAACCCTAAACCTTAATTTTGACCCAAAACTCAAATTTTGACCTAAAACCCTAATTTTAACCCTAATTTAGACCCAACCCCCTAATTTTAAAGTTATTTTTGTCCTAAAACCCTATTTTTAACTCAAACCCCTAATTCAAACCCTAAACCCTAATTTTGACCCTAAACCTTGAATTTGAACCAGAACCCCAATTTTGACCCGAAACACTAATTTTAACCCAAAAACCTAAATTTTGACCATAAACCCTAAATTTAACCTAGAACCCTAATTTCAACCCAAAGCCCTAATTTTGACCCAAAACCCTAATTTAGACCCAAAACCCTTTTTTTTACTCAAAACCCTAATTCAAACCCTAAACCCTAATTTTGACCCAAAACCCTAATTATAACCCAAAACCCTAATTCTAACCCAAAACCCTATTTTTAACCCAAAACCCTAATTCAAACCCTAAACCCTAATTTTGACCCTAAACCCTAAATTTGACCCAGAACCCTAATTTTGACCTGAAACCCAATTTTTAACCCAAAACCCTAATTCTAACCCTATTTTTGACCCAAAACCCTATTTTTAAGACAAGACCTTAATTCAAAGCCTAAACCAAATTTTGACCCAAAGCCCTAAATTTAACCCAGAACCCTAATTTTGAACCGAAACCCTAATTTTAACCCAAAACCATAATTCAAACCCTAAACCCTAATTTTGACCCTAATTTTGATCCTAAATGCTAAGTTTGAAACAAAGCCTAATTCTAACCCTAATTTAGACCCAAAACCCTAATTCTAACCCTATTTTTGTCCCAACACCCTTTTTTTAACTCAAAACCCGAAACCTTAATTTTGAACCAAAACCCTAATCTTAACCCAAATTTAGACCCAACACCCTATTTCTAACCCTATTTTTAACTCAAAACCCTAATTCAAACCCTAAATCCTAAATTTGACCCTAAATCCTAAATTAAAACCCTAATTCTAACCCTATTTTTGTCCCAAAACACTATTTTTAACTCAAAACCCGAAACCTTAATTTTGACCCAAAACACAAATTTTGACACAAAACCGTAATCCTAACCCTAATTTAGACCCAAAACCCTAATTCTAACCGTATTGTTCTCCCAAAACCCTATTTCAAACCCTAAACCAAAATTTGACTCAAAGCCCTAAATTTAAACCAGAACCCTAATTTTGACCCGAAACCCTAATTTTAACCCAAAACCCTAATTCAATCCCTAAACCCTAATTTTGAATTTGGCACAAAACCTAATTCTAACCCTAATTTAGACCCAAAACCCTAATTCTAACCCTATTATTGTCCCAAAACCCTAACCCGAAACCTTAATTTTGACCCAAAACCCAAATTTTACCCAAAACCCTAATCCTGACCCAAATTTAGACCCAAAACCCTAATTCTAACCCAATTTTTGTCCCAAAACCCCTTTTTAAACTCAAAACCCTAATTCAAACACTAAACCCAAATTTGACTCTAAACCCTAAATATAACCCAGCACCTTAATTTTGACCCGAAACCCTAAATTTTGATGCTAAACCCAAAATTTAACATAGAACCGTAAATTTGACCCATAAACCTAATTTTAACCCAAAGCCTTTTGACCCAAAACCCTAATTCTGATCCAAAACTCTATTTCTAACCCTATATTCGATCCAAAACCCTATTTTAAACTCAAAACCCTAATTCAAACCCTATACCCTAATTTAGTCCCAAAACCCTAATTCTAACCCTATTTTTGTCCCAAAAACATTTTTTAACTCTAAACCCTAAACGTTAATTTTGACCCAAAACTCAAATTTTGACCCAAAACCCTAATTATAACCCAAAACCCTAATTCTGACCCAAAACCCTATTTTTAACCCAAAACCCTAATTCAAACCCTAAACCCTAATTTTGACCCTAAACCCGAATTTTTATCCTAAACCCTAAATTTGACCCAAAACCCTAATTCTAACCCTATTTTAGACCCAAAACCATGTCCTAGAACCCTAATTTTAAACCAAATCCCTAATCCTGACCCTATTTTTGACCCAAAACCCTTTTTTAAACTCAAAACCCTAATTCAAACCCTCAACACTAATTTGGACCCAAAACCCTAATTTGGACCCAAAACCGAAATTTTGATCCAAAACCCTAATTTTGACCCTAAGCCCTAATCTTGACCGAAAACACTAATTCTGACCCAAAACCCTAATTCAAACCCCAAACCCTAATTTTGATTCAAAACCCTAATTCGAACCCAAAACAAATATTTTTGACCCTAAACCCTAAATTTGACCCAAAACCCTAATTTTGACCCGAAACCCAATTTTTAACCCAAAACCCTAATTCTAACCCTATTTTTGACCCAAAACCCTATTTTTAACTCAAGACCCTATTTCAAACACTAAACCCAAATTTGACTCTAAACCCTAAATATAACCCAGCACCCTAATTTTGACCCGAAACCCTAAATTTTGATGCTAAACCCAAAATTTAACTAACCTATTTCATAAACCTAATTTTAACCAAACCTTTTGACCCAAAACCCTAATTTCGATCCAAAACTCCTAAATTTTCCAAAACCCTATTTTAAACTCAAAACCTAATTCAAACCCTAACCCTAATTTAGTCCCAAAACCCTAATTCTAACCCTATTTTTGTCCCAAAACATTTTTAACTCTAACCCTAAACTTAATTTTGACCCAAACATTTTGACCCAAACCTAATTATAACCTACCCAACCCTTTTTAACCCAAACCCTAATTCAAACCCTATACCCTAATTTTGACCCTAACCATTTTATCCTAAACCCTAAATTTGACCCAAAACCCTAATTCTAACCCTATTTAGACCCAAAACCTTCCTAGAACCCTAATTTTAAACCAAACCCTAACCCAACCCTATTTTTGACCCAAAACCCTTTTTAAACTCAAAACCCTAATTCAAACCCACCTAAAACCCTAATTTGACCCAAACCAATTTTGATCCAAAACCCTATTTTAACCCTAATCTTGACCAAACACTAATCACCCAAAACCTATTCAAACCCCTTTTTGATTCAAAACCCTAATTCAACCAAACAAATATTTTGACCCTAACCCTAAATTTGACCCAAAACCCTAATTTTGACCAAACCCAATTTTTAACCCAAAACCCTAATTCTAACCCTATTTTGACCCAAACCCTATTTTAACTCAAGACCCTATTTCAAACCCTAAAAAATTTTGACCCAAACCCTAAATTTAACCCAAATCCCTAATTTGACCCAAAACCCTAATTTTAACCCAAAACCCTAATTCAAACCCTAAACCCTAATTTAATGACACAAAACCTACTAACCCTAATTTAGACCCAAAACCCTAATTCTAAACCTATTATTGCCAAACCCTAACCAAAACCCTATTTTAAACTAAAACCCAAATTCAAACCCTACTAACCTATTTTTGACCTAAACCCTAATTCCCTAAATTTACCAAAACCCTAATTTCAAACCCTAATTTTACCCAAAACCATTTTTAGCTAAACCCTAAATTTAAATTTACAAACCAAATTTTGACCCAAAACCCTAATTCCAAAACCCTAATTTAAACCCAAACCCTAATTCAAACCCTATTTTTGTCCCAAACCCCAATTTTACAAACCTAAAACCCTAATTTTGTCCATAACCATAAACCCTAAACCATTGGGACCCAAAACCAAATTTTGACCCAAAACCCTAAATAATTTAGACCCAAACCCCTAATTTTAACCTATTTTTTCCCAAAACCCAATTTTCTTAAAACCTTCAAACCTAATCCTAATTTTGACCCTAAACCCTAAATTTAAACCCGAAACCCTAATTTTAACCCAAATACTGAAATTTTGACCATAAACCCTATTTTTAATCCAGAACCCTAATTTCAACCCAAAGCCCTAATTTCGACCCAAAACCCAAATTTAGACCCAAAACCCTTTTTTTTACTCGAAACCCTAATTCAAACCCTATACCCTAATTTTGACCCTAAACCTTTATTTAGTCCCAAAACCCTAATTCTAAACCTATTTTTGTCCCAAAAACATTTTTTAACTCTAAACCCTAAACCTTAATTTTGACCCAAAACTCAAATTTTGACCCAAAAACCTAATTCTAACCCTAATTTAGTCCCAACCCCCTAATTTTAACGTTATTTTTGTTCCAAAACCCTATTTTTAACTCAAACCCCTAATTCAATCCCTAAACCCTAATTTTGACCCTAAACCCTGAATTTGAACCAGAACCCTAATTTTGACCCGAAACCCTAATTTTAACCCAAATACCGAAATTTTGACCATAAACCCTAAATTTAACCCAGAACCCTAATTTCGACCCAAAACCCTAATTTCGACCCAAAACCCTAACTTAGACCCAAAAACCTTTTTTTTACTCGAAACCCTAATTCAAACCCTATACCCTAATTTTGACCCTAAACCTTTATTTAGTCCCAAAACCCTAATTCTAAACCTATTTTTGTCCCAAAAACATTTTTTAACTCTAAACCCTAAACCTTAATTTTGACCCAAAACTCAAATTTTGACCCAAAAACCTAATTCTAACCCTAATTTAGACCCAACCCCCTAATTTTAACGTTATTTTTGTTCCAAAACCCTATTTTTAACTCAAACCCCTAATTCAATCCCTAAACCCTAATTTTGACCCTAAACCCTGAATTTGAACCAAAACCCCAATTTTGACCCGAAACCCTAATTTTAACCCAAAAACCTAAATTTTGACCATAAACCCTAATTTCAACCCAAAGCCCTAATTTTGACCCAAAACCCTAATTCTGACCCTAATTTAGACCCAAAACCTTTTTTTTACTCAAAACCATAATTCAAACCCTCAACCTTAATTTTGACCCAAAACCCTAATTCTGACCCAAAACCCTAATTCTGACCCAAGACCCTATTTTTAACCAAAACCCTAATTCAAACCCTATACCCTAATTTTGACCCTAAACCCTAATTTTTATCCTAAACCCTAAATTTGACCCAAAACCCTAATTCTAACCCTATTTTAGACCCAAAACCCTATCCTAGAACCCTAATTTTAACCGAAATCCCTAATTCTGACCCTATTTTGGACCCAAAACCGTTTTTTAAACTCAAAACCCTAATTCAAACCCTAAACCCTAATTTTGACCCAAAACCCTAATTTGGACCCAAAACCAAAATTTTGACCCAAAACCCTAATTTTGACCCTAAACCCTATTTTTGACCCAAAGCCCTAATCTTGACCGAAAACCCTAATTCTGACCCAAAACCCTAATTTTGACGTAAAACCCTATTTTTAAACCAAAACACTAATTAAAACCAAATTTAGACCCAAAACCCTAATCCTAACCCAAATTTAGACCCAAAACCCTATTTTTGTCCCAAAACCCTATTTTTAACTCAAAACCCTAAACCCAAATTTGACCCTAAACCCTAAATTTAACCCAGCACCCTAATTTTGATCCGAAACCCTAATTTTTACCCAAAACCCTAAATTTTGATGCTAAACCCTAAATTTAACCCAGAACCGTAAATTTGACCCATAAACCTAATTTTAACCCAAAGCCTTTTTACCCAAAACTCTATTTCTAACCCTATTTTAAACTCAAAACCCTAATTCAAACCATATACCCTAGTTTTGATCCTAAACCATTATTTAGTCCCAAAACCCTAATTCTAACCCTAATTTTGTCCCAAAACCATTTTTTAACTATAAACCCTAAACCTTAATTATGACCCAAAACTCAAATTTTGACCCAAAACCCTAGTTCTAACCCGAATTTAGACCCAAACCCCTAATTTTAACCCTATTTTTGTCCCAAAACCCAATTTTTAACTCAAAACCCTGATTCAAACCATAAACCCTAATTTTGACCCTAAACCCTAAATTTGAACCAGAACCCTAATTTTGACCCGAAACCCTAATTTTAACCCAAAAACCGAAATTTTGACCATAAACCCTAAATTTAACCCAGAACCCTAATTTCAACCGAAAGCCCTAATTTTGACCCAAAACCCTAATTCTGACCCTTTTTTTTAAGCAAAAGGAGTGCAGAAGCATCACTGTAGTGGAAATCATCCCAACTATGTTGGCACCAAAACCACTACCAATCATCTGCAGCACCCCAGAGTATTATTTAAAAAAAAAAGAAAGAAATACAAGAAAGCATGGGGGGAATAGGACCTTACCCATGAAAAGAGGGGGGGTTACATGAATCTAAAGTTAGGCATACCCCACCTATTACAAAAGAAATCATGT